>JAWPHD010012862.1:0-72730 GCA_037043455.1 Cyrtodaria siliqua
TACGAAAATATACCTTCCGATAACTAACACGTGATTTTGCACATGTCTGACCCAAATTATCGGTGGGAAATATTGTTTCAGGTCTACAACAGCGAACAAGAAATAGACGATTCGATTAACTACTCGAACTTCGGATGCTTGTTTTCTAAACTCGTCGAAGCCAGTCAGCCATCAGGAAGACATAGTTCTGGAGGTCCCATGGAATAGCCCACCAAAAGGTGTGTAGTTGTGCAGGAGGTATCATGGGTAAAACCCACACAAGAGGTGTGTAGTTTGTTCTGGGGGGTCTCATGGGTAAAGCCCACAAAAGGTGTGTATTTGTTCTGGAGGTGTCATTGGTAAAATCCACAAAAGGCGGTTAGTTGTTCTGGAGGTCTCATTGATAAAGCTATAAAAGGTGGATAGTTGTGTTTGGAGGGGCTCATAGGTTAAAGCATATAATAGGTGGAAAGTTGTTCTGGAGGGCTCATGGGTAAAGCATATAAAAGGTGGATAGTTGTTTCTGGAGTGTCTCATGGTAAAGTCCACAAAAGGTGGGTAGTTTGTTCTGGAAGTCCAATCGGTAAAGCCCACAACAGGTGGGTAGATGTTTTGGCACGTCCCATGGGTAAAGCCCCAAAAAGGTTTCTGTAGATCCCATTGGTAAATCCCCCACATAGCTGGGTAGTTGCTCTGGAACTACCACGGGTAAAGCCCTACAAAAGGTGGGATAGCTGTTCTGGAGGTCCCCTGGATAAAGCCATAAAAGGTTTTAACTTAAAGGAGTGTAGCCGGACCTTGAAACCCATTATTTTATGAATAAAGTATACAAAAATGATAATGCGATTATGCTAATTTGTCATTTATTTTCTCACCCGACTTTGCACAATCTATTTTACTGACCTAAACAAAATCCTGCAGACGCCCCTATTGGAAGAGTATCAACCTCCACAGCATAAACCTTCGATGTTATCGATCACCGCATGCGCAGTATACCAAGTAAGCGTGTCGTTTCCCATGAAAAACTACAGATCGCGTGAAAACAGTCGAAATGTAAACATTATTTCATGATTATTTGCGTTAAATATTGAATTTCATTGACTACTTGATGCTTGTGCGGAATTTTACTACTCAATGGATGGCCTATATATCACGGTCTTGCATCCCATACCTTAATATCATGTTACTGGTAACTGCTTGAATGATAATTATATATTTTCAGGAATCATAGACAATTTTCCAGCTCTTTGCTTCATGTTTGCACGTGATCTGCAAAGACAGTTACACTATCCAATCCTAGCGATTGATAGAATCTAACTGGGGCGGTTCTGATATTGACGCTTGGAGTTCCAGAGGCAATTCAGCATGTCCTTCTCCATATTTATATCGGTATGTGTATTGATGATTTTGACTTTGTATTAGGGAAGCATTATATTATAGTGAGTAATAACATAGTGTTTATTGGCGAGTTCGTTTTAAACACTCCGATACTCTTTATACTCGGCTAAGTCCAAGCGAATTACCAGTTGTGTAAATGAGAAAGTGTCAATATTTAATTTCTCCGCGGTCAATCGATTGACCACAATTCTATTTAAATGTTTCATACTAAATCATTTTAGTTTGTGTTTTTCCACTAAATAAATTTGATACTTATATGAATACGTAGTCGGTATTGAACAACCAGATACCAAATATATATAAAATTTGTGATGACACATATAGCGTTAAAAAATGAGTTTTTGGTGAAAAACGTGATTAAAAAAAAAAACAACATCAAATTTTGAAAACCTTCGACGTTCATCGAATAACCGGAGCCAAAGAGTTACATTTCGTTTTAAATGTTTAAAGGGACTTCCATTACTTTGGTCAAAGTTTCATAGGGACTCTTTTTTTATGTGATAATTAGATGAAGATAAAAGATGAATATAAATTGTAAAACGTGGATATATACTGAAATAAAACTGACCAAAGTTCCCAATAAAAATGATATATTTTGAAATCTTGGATTGATAACATTACTCATGTTACTACTGAGCTGATTTGTAAATACGGTTTTTGAGTCGTTGCAGAGCGAATTGTTTACATGTGCTGTAACTGACAGCCTGTATAGCTGGTGTAATGGATAAGACACACCTCCAATTTCTCCCTATCAGGGTAGGGAATGTTGCCCCTTTAACGTTTTTATACAGTCATTAGCTATTTAGAGTGTTTTGTATAATAATGCGAACTAGAAGGGTGTTCCGTGGAACACTTGTGTCGCCTACCGTGTGCTAATTCCAGTTATGAGCTTGGTTAGGTTACAGGTTAAAGTTTTATGAGAAGTGGCATAACTGCCAAAATGAAAGTCTGAGTTATTGGATATGTTTAACGACATTCCTTGAGTTTAGATGAAATGTGTATATGAAGCTTTACGAACATAGGTCAAATACTTTTCAAGTTATGGCCAAGGTTAGGTTGCAGATTAAAGTTTGACGGACGATGGACGATGACGGACGACAGACGACGGAAAAGTGATCCCTAAGTGTCTGCCATACTACGCAGGCGACACAAAAATGGTCCTATAGAATCATGCACCACAAACAAAGTACAATGTATATGTCATGCCAATTTCAATAAAATAATAGGACTATTTTGTGTCAAACGACTGCAGAAAAATAAATAGAACACTTAGGTATATGCAAATGTTTGCGTTCTTGTGCGTCCTGACTAATGGTGAGGTATTTGTATTGTATACCATCTGAACTGAACTGAACTGAATGTTGTTTAACGGCTCATCAACACAGTATAGTTTATTTAGAGCCGCCTCATAGAGAGGGGAAGGAAACATAGGAAACAGGGAACCATGCCCTACTCTTATTATCGAATAGATTCCTATGGCTCTTTAACGTGCTCGGAGGATAGACCGATACACGAGACCGCCCGGTTTACGTCCCCATTCGACGAACGAGGCTAAGGGAAAGTGTCTTGCCCAAGAACACACCGACGGAACTCAGTAGCACCACGGAGGATTGAACCCGGTATACCATCTGTAAAATTATATTATTGTTAGCTGTTGCTTATTAATAATCGGTTTCTTATTAATCCTGTAATAATGTAAATACACGAACCTAATCTACAGGTTCGAGTAGTTATATTTCTCTTGACTTCGTTTTCATATTTTAACGCACAAGTCAAAACAGCCAAAATGAAAAACACATGCTTAAGAACGATTGCTTTCATATTTTTCCATCAATGCAAATGTTGAAGTGACGATATTTCGAGAAAACTGGACAATGTTCTCCGTGCATTCAGCATGTTGTACGTATTTTTTCTTTTTAAACGAAGCTTATAGAATATCTGAGCGTCCAAACTGTGATTGGGAACATAATAACCATATAGCCATCTAGTGTAAAGGTTTGTAAAGAAGCTATGATTTAAACCAATGGTCATAATAGGATATAACAGATGTGTCACTGCAGGGAACATCCGCCATCTTCTCCACGATTGTTTTGATTGACCCTCGTCCGGGACCCTCTGGTGTAAAAGTGTGTAAAGAAGGTATATGATTTAACCCAATGGTCATAATATGATATAAAAAAATCGCTGCAGGGAACATCCGCCATCTTCTCTATGGAACTCTATGATCCATCCATATTTGCAAACAACAATCAAGGGCGCCATCTGGTATCAAGGTATGTATTTAGAAAGTATGATAGCCCATAATAAGAAATACCTGTTTAGTAAGACCGTCATCTTTAATTATAAAGTGATCAATGGGAATTGTTTTCTAGATCTATTTAAAAAGGAAACATATGTTGAGCAGGCAAATGGTAGCGTTTGTCGTACACTATTCCATTAATGAAAACTACGTACGAATCAAACACATCAACATATTTACATCAGTGTGGCAGAGGTGCTTACCTGAAAGGTTTACGGTGTATGGTTAGGTCATACTCCAATAAATATCATTTTTGCCTCTCAATGTACCTCGTGCACATTCCGTCTCCACCGAGTTTAAAAAAGATGCAAATAAGGAGGCATGCAATCGCGATTGTGGTATGAAACCACTAATTATCTTCCCATAGACATCAATGTTAAAGTTTCACATATTAATGATTTGCTGCAACTTCAGCTCAAGTATGGATAATGCAGCATTGTAATTTTCATATAGAAAACCTATTTTTCAACTTGAAAAATCACAAGATAGGGTGGGGTAACAAGACATGTAAGACAGTTCTTGTTTGTCTACTAAACAGGTCAAGGGTACAGCTGTTTTCAGTGATGGTTGCTCACAAAGTGTAAGCATAGAGTCGAAATTTCGAAAATGTTCATCAGTGATCCAGTAAAACCTATTAATACGCTTCTTATACATACAGCCACACAATCGAACTGAAATGGGCAGTTTTCCCCTACTTATAATACCCATTTCCATTAAAAAAGTAGGGATTACTTTTTATTATCGGAACTACATTCGACTACGCCTCGGAGGTTTACATGTAATTAGTGGTGGTAAACCTATAAGAGAAGAGAACATGTTCAGATGTTTCTTAAATGAGGATTTTATGTTGTCATTTTCATAACATGCTTAAAAATACATACTTCATGCAAATCGAATGATAATTTGCCAAGATATTGTCATGAGAATACCAAGAAAATAATCTGAAATCAACAAAAGTCAGAGATATTTTTTTTAACTTTTGCACTATCTGAATTGTCATACCAAATGACATTTCTTGTCAACTAACCATATTAAATAGATCAAATGTTTAGAACAGTTAATGGACATTAATAAAATATGCATTTTAGGTACAATTAGGATGATGAATATGCAAATTATGTCGATTTTCTTGCCAAAATTGATTTTTTAAGCAAATGTTTGAAAATTGGTGGTATCATACCTGATTATAGTAACGAATACGAGCTCAATAATGCCAAAAATACCTCTAAAATAAAAATTGATGCTAGCTGAACGCTACCAAGTCGAGTTTGAATGATAACGCATAATATTTTACCTTTTACACAAATCTTCATTTTTTCGAAGTATCCTATTTTAGGGGTTAGGGGAAGAATTAGTGATTTCATGGTACCAAACCTGTTTCCATGCAGATTTAATTCATGAAAACATGTTGCAAACATGCAACCCTACATGTCCATACCAAAAAAACATAGTTCAGTTGTAAACACTTCACAAACACAACATTTTAAACACGAAAACAATTTGAAACAAAACATTACGGCATTTATAGACAAAATTTGACTAAAAACGCTAAAAAACCCTATGTAAAACACTTATTTCTGAGCTTATTTTACCAATTATTATCGGAAAAGTGTCCCTAGGTACGAATCTGAGCGAGTCCTAATTACTGCACGTATAGGTATGAAACCACTAATTATTTTCCCGGTAGACACCATGCTAAAGTGTCACATATTAATAATTTGCTGCAATCTCAACTCAAGTATGGATAATGCAGCAGTGTAATTTTCATATAGAAAACTAATTTTCCTCTTGAAAAATCACCAGAAAGGATGGTTGCTCACAAAGTGTAAACATAGAGTCGAAATTTCGAAAATGTTCATCAGTGATCCAGTAAAACCTATTAATACGCTTCTTATACATACAACCACAAAATCGAACAGAAATGGGCAGTTTTCCCCTACTTATAATGCCCATTTCCATAAAAAGGAAGGATTACTTTTTATTATAGGAACTACATTCGATACACCTCAAAGGTTTACATGTAATTAGCGGTGGTAAACCTTGTGAAGCTTTATGGTGTTGAAGGGACACATGGCAATCGTGATTTTTTTAAAACTCACGGCGAACGTTTTGCTACTAATTTGCATAATTTTAAATGTAAATTGTGCAAAACAAATTAATCAAAGCAAATTATGTTTACATATTGCTAATTGGTGCATATATTGCAACAATAATATATTAAAACATGTGATAGAATAACCACAAACAGCTGAAAACTCAAAATTATATGTAAGCACTTTGAAAGCCAAACTGATATTAGATTAATTTGGATGCTTGATAAATAATTCAAGATGACCGTGTGTCCCTTTAAACATTTGGATGCTTGATAAATAATTCAAGATTACCGTGTGTCCCTTTAAAGGTAACAAAACATATCATCAAGCGCATTATTTTAATTTGAAATTTTGGAAAGATAATGTGTGGTATTTGTATTTGAACACTCAAAATTCGTGTTTAGGGGAAGCGAACGCTGATCAACCAGACCTGTATGCATGTCAATTCCCCGCCATGATCTCTGATTGGAGACGGAAGTTCCACAATGGCTCCAATGGCGAGACAGACTCTGACTTTATCTTCGGATTTGTACAGGTACTATATTCCGACAGACTTCTGCATTCTAAATTACGTTTTATAACTTATTAAAATGGTCAACACTAATATACTAGTAAGTCGATAAACCTGTTTTTGTTGTTTTTTATTTGAATCGATGAATACGATAATGTTGAATGTCTTATTTTATGTTCATAGTTCACAATAGGACAGGTTTTTGAAAATGTAGGTGCGTAATTTAACCTCGAAAACGCGAAAGGGGTATCTGCGGGAGGTGGTATCCCCATCCATGTAGAAGATGGTTTAGGGCTGTTTGGGCAAGACAATTTAGAAAAAGATAAATCCGAGTTGTTATCAACTATATATGGTAACAGTAACCCTATATAGTGATATACACTCGTACCCCTTATCACATTCTTTTTCAAATTGTGGACATACAAGACACAACGTGCCAGGAAAATGAGGCTATTGATGCACCTAACGCACCCCACAACCCCCTGGCTACGGGTATGCATCTTATGTTTAAGAGCATTAAGGTGGTTGTTACTTAGCTGTTGCAACTTTTAAATGTATACTCAGTTGCAAAAGAAAGTGGACATTGAGTTTTGTTTAGATTTAATTGTATAAAGCTTTTTTAATATTAAACTGACACATTCCAAAATGAATATGCCATGTTTGGTACCAAAGTTTTCATCATTCCATTGCCAATATCAAGTTGTCATTTGTTTTTCAATAGGTCGAATCATTAAAGGACTGTCGCTTGATAAAGAGGATAGGGTGTAAAGTAAAATGTTGAAAGTGTCCAGTTTATTTTGCAACTGCATATAGATTATAATCGATTTGTTCTCCATGCAGCAGTGATTGCGTTGTCAAGTTAAGTGTTTAATATTCATGACACTGTTCCTTTTATAGATTTCAATCAATACCATGTTAAGATGTGCAACTGCCACACATTTTCTCTATCAAGGGCACCGCTATAGATAGTTTGATTAACACATTGTTCTCAACGTGTAGGCGAATTTCACAATGACACGTACATAATGCATCTAGGTTTGTGTTATATTGACAACTGTACAAGAATATCAGGCCTATACATATTACTATTATTATTATTGTTTTTAAATGCAAGTTGGCTCCTTGGCGTCAAGTCGAAACTGAAGGGTTTGCCCCTATACGCTGGGCGCAGACGGCATACTTTGGTTATGTTCCAAACCCCAAGATGACGAACACGTTCATGGCGGTTGCGATTGATCTACCAGACTTTCAGTCACCATCCGGAGCGTATGTATACACATCAAATGAGCAGTTAGTAGTATTAACTACAAGGTGAAGATAGATATGTAGAGTGTAATGCGGACAATTAGTAATATATTTAACTACAAGGTGACGATAGGCAGATGGGTGTAATGTGGAAAGTACAGAATGTGGTATTAAGGGGACGTTAAACAGGTTTCAATATCCACTGGTCAAATACAATAAGTCAACGTCATCTTGACGTATGATTCCAATCTCCACACAGAGTTATCGTTCCTTGCACTCACATATATCTCTGCTAACTACTAAATTACAAGATTTTGGTAAAACCTGTTAATTGGAATATGTTTGCCTGAAACTTATTTATATCTTGTGTAAATATAATTTTCAGAATATCTGCAAATTAGATGTTGCAATATTTGAAATAATGCATGAAAACAATTTAGTTTTAATCGGGACTATTTGACTACACAAATAATACGTACTTAGGTCTCCTCAATCAAACGCATATGTAAACATTTCAAACCGAAGCCCGATAGCAGAAAATTACTAAAAAAAAATAACTCATAGAAATAAAAATTGAAATTATTTAATATAGGTCTATATGTTATCTTTGCAGATCACGCAAAAGGATTTATTATAAACATCGTCATATTTTTTTTAATAATCACGTGACCCAACCACTCGCCCTACTTCCTTTGACGTTGACAGAGTCAAATGAGGAACGAGTGTACTCTGGGTAGAGATTGGTATGATTCGTTAAATTATAATCGTTATTTCAGTAACCACCGAACACAAACAATCAGATTAGACCGACACATACCAATATTTATGTTTAAATTTGTTTTAGTTCCTGCTGATAAAGCAGCTAATAATGTAATTATTGTTTGACGCCTACATTACGTCAATGTTTTATCTCTGGACTAGGCAGCACTAATTCGTATACTCCAGTTCATTATACTGAGGATGATGTTGTTTCCACACATATCACTCGGTGCACTACTTTCAAGGCTGGGGTTGACGAAAAGTAAAACAAACTGCCAACTATGTACTGAATTCCCAAACTGCATAAAATCCGCATAAAGCCTTTATTGCGAATTCTATCCATGCACCACCACAAACATCTTTAAACTTTTAACTTCTTTGTATTACTGCCGTTAAAGATCTCGTTAAACAATGTTGTGCTAAAACTTATGAAAACTCTGGATTAATTTATTTTGATTTATTAAAAATTCAAGAGACGTTCTTGATAAATTTGCAATAAACGTCAAGTTTCATCTATAAGTACTTGTGATTTCTCTATATTATATACAACCTTACAAAATTAACAAAGACAAGCTTATTGTTCTTATTCAAAAAACTTTCGCTAGAGAAAAAACTACAGTTTTGGCCTGTAATAAGTTTAAAACTTTTTTTTTTACTCACGGCAGTTTAGACAATTATACTATGTGGACTTGCCAAGAAGTTGTGAAGCACTCATTTTCCTATTAGATAATATTTTCGTCAGGTATGGAACTACCGTCTACAGACAAATTGTTGGTATCCCTATGGGTACAAACTGCGCACCTCTTGTCGCAGATTTGTTCTTGTATTGCTATGAAAGAGATTTAATGTTTCATCCGATACTCAGGCAGATGTAATTGAAAATAAGTATAAAAGTCGAACAGGAAACGCAGCTTTCACAGAACACAGTAATCCCCCAAACACGCAGAATGACAAACATGAATTCAATGTTAATACAAAATAAAGGCATATGATGTCACAAACACAAGAAGGGTTGACAATAGGGCTACCACATTGGAACGGTCAGTGGCAAAAAAGGCCGCTGGGGTTTAAACCAGGTTCTAGGGTGCACCAAACCTCACACTTACCCTACTGTCATCCCAATAAAACGGGACAGTGTAAATAAAGAAATCCCTGCCATGAACTATTCTATGACATATTGAACATTGACAATCCTTTCTTTTCTACTATGGTTAATGATATCTATCCTAAGGAACTTCTACTTCAACTCAACAAAGCTAACATTTCTGATACTGTCGCTTCTTTTCTTGATTTACATCTCTCTATTGAAAATGGCGAAATAATTAGTAAAATCTTTGACCTGAGAGATGATTTTAATTTTGATATTGTTAATTTTCCCAATCTAGATGGGGATGTTCCCCGAGCTACTTCTTATGGTGTCTAAGTTTCTCAACTTATTCGTTTCTCTCTCGAGCTTGTAGTCGTGTTGAGGACTTTAATATTCGTAATATTTGTAAAACCTAATAAGCTACTCCAGCAGGGCTACCGTAACCATAAACTTCGAAAAACCTTTGCAAATTTTTATTATCGTAACCCTGATCTACTTTTAAAATATAAAAGTAATTTAAGAACTCTGCGACAAGCACTATCACAACCTGACTTCTGTGGTGATGTGATTTACAAGCTTCGTAAGATGCGTGGTCATAACCACTTTCATACAATCTTTATTAAACTTGTTAAAAAGTATACCAAAAGAGGTTATAACCCACTCATTTTGCAACGTACTGCACGTTTTGTGGTTGACTCATTTACAGTTCGCCACTATGATTTCCTCTTTGATTGTGCGATGACTGGACTGTGGACCCTATGATGACGTCTACCTAAATCCTTATAGGACGGTAGCGTTTGATGTTTGTCTTTAATCTTGTCTTGTCGTAAGCTTAACAGTTTGTTATCTTGTTGCTCTGACTTCTGCCAAGTCAATGAGTACTTATTTGTGGCTTTCTAAGCTTTTTTATGTTATATATGCATGATCATTTATGTGTTTTACTTACATTGCCTGTTAATGCTGCCTTGTTTGATAGAGATTATAACCGGGCGGGGATATGTTTATTTACACTGTCCCGTTTATTGGGATGACAATAGTGTAAGCGTGAGGTTTGGTGCACCCTAGAACCTGATTTAAACCCCAGTGGCTTTTTTTGCCACCGACCGTTTCAATGCGGTAGCCCTATTGTAAACCCTTTTGTGTTTGTGATGTCTTATCTTGCCTTTATTCATCTTTAAAGTTGTTCTTTGTTTCTGTATGTGTTTGTGGTTGACTGTCGTCCTTGAATGCTACATTTCCTGTCCGATTTTTATGTCTACTTTTTATGGTCCATATATGATCTTTCAGTATCCATCCGCGGTACAAACAAGCTATAGCTTCAAGATTGGCCCTTGGTGCGCGGGCGATCGGTTATAATGAAATTAGCTTGCCATATAAAGGACCTTTCCCCACTGAGTATCACCTTGACATACAACTAAAACGCCTGACGATTACATTCGACCACGGATTTGCAATTCTTCAGGTCAAGAGCAACAGTGGATTTGAGGTACGTATCGATATTCAGCGTTTTATTACAGTTAGATAAAAATAATAAAAGTTATTGGCTGTTTAAGATTAAATCACTGATGTTATCTGTACATATTAAACTATTATATTACACTTATTTTGCTCCTGTTTGCTTTTCGAGAATGGCCATAATATAATAAATCTACTCATCAGTACTTGAGGAAAGGTCGAATATCACCTTTTCAGTATTTATTGACATTCACATTAGCGTTCTTTTAATGCTGTGTGGCGGCAGTAAAAAGATGCCCTGACTACAAATCAGTAGTGTTATTTTGTGACCATCAAGCCCATTCTGTGTTGCTTTAAAGTAGAATATCGCTTAAGCCGGTGCTAGGAGGAGTGAGATAATTATAATTACCTCTCATGAACAGTCTCAATAAAACCGAGTCTGCTACTTTTCTCTTTGTTTGTGTTTAATGCTTCCAAGGGATCACCCTTTCAGTATTTATTGACTAGCGTTTGTTTAGTGATGCGTGGCGGCCGTAAAATGTCGCCCCGACTACAAATCAATAGTGTTATTATTTATTACTATACCTCACATAAAACGCCCATGCTTTTGAATTGAATGTTGTTTAACGGCTCATCAACACAGTATAGGTTATTTAGAGCCGCCCCAGAGAGAAGGGAAGGATACCTAGGAATCCGTGAACCTGCCCTACTCTTATTATCGAATAGATGTCTATGGTTCTTTAACGTGCTCGGAGGATAGACCGATACACGGGACCGCCCGGTTTACGTCCCCATCCGACGGACGAAAAACGCCCATGCTAAATCTTAAGATGGTGATAGTACAGGGTGATAGTCAATCGCAGGGTGATAGTAAAAAAAGTATCACATGCGCAGCTTTGATGCGCGCTGTTTTGGTGACGTCATCGGCTCAGTATGGTGAAAGTACTCTTTTTAACCCATCATAACTTCAAAAATACTTGACCGATTTCAATAATCTACCACTCATTTTCTTAGTTATGTTATTTCCAATTCAACGATATAACTTTCATAGCAACTTTTTGGAGAAAAAATGGTTTCGGCAAATATACTGCTTCACTGCGCGTACCCTGTTTCACTCAAACAAGCAGTGGAGCAGTCTAAATCTGTACTGAAAATGAATCTTATTTTTGCCCGAGGGGTTTTCGGTAATAAAATATATTGTATGCTTCGCCTCGGGCGATAATCATATTTTCAGTGTGAACATTCTTACTATCACCCTCTCATGAATGTGATATTTATATACTGGTCCTTTGTGATCATCAAGCCCATTATGTGTTGCTTTAAAGTAGAATATCGCTTAAGCCGGTGCCAGGTGAGAGGTGTTGAGTCTTATAATGTGTCTCTCATGAACAGACTCAATAAAACCGAGTCTGCTACTTTTCTTTCTTGTCTGTTGCTTCCAAGGGATCAACTTTTCAGTATTTATTGAACTTATACTAACCTGTCCATTACAGTAACGTGCAGTCTGTATATATTTTTCTGTTTGAGTAGGCTTTCGTTAATTTAGCATTCGAAATGACCATATTTGCTTGTTATAATGACAATTCCATTCTGTTTGAAGGTCTGCTGTGCCAGTTCCCCCTTGTCAGATTGCAGAGGCGAATTGCCATGGGTTGGTAGAAATTTTACGGTTAGCATGGTAACACCGTTTTGTAGGAATATATTTCCGTCATTTGAGTGCTCCGCGGTGTGGGTTACTGCTCCACTCACAAGTCACCAAACGTCTGCTGTGCAACTTGACGTATCCGATTGTCCCAATGGTCTACACGTTGCTGGCGTAAGGTACGTCATAAATAACCAGTCCGATCCGGTCGGTATGCCAAACCACTGTCGTCATACTGTATTTCAAACTTACTCCCGTTCCACACCTACACTCGTCTGCAGTCGTTCCTGAGGACGCAGAAGCAGAACCAATTCAGAAAACAATATAGTCGTAACTCTCATCTACTTTTGAACACACTTTGTAAAGTAATGTATCGACACTTCTTGACAGGGATAATCTCCGCCTTCCTCCGTTGTGCCGTTATGTTCAAACGTCTAAGGAAACAGAATCATGATCGTTTTCTTACAATATCGTAAAAATGGGTCATAGCTTCTGTGGCATATTGTCACGGGTCATGATAACCTTCACCTTTGACCTACTGACCTCAAGATCAGATGTATAACTAGACATCATACTAATACTTCGTACAAATAATTGTCAAAATCCAACAAACCATTTAGGAGAAGTAGACAAGATTTATTCTTTGCTCATATGGTCACTAATATTTATCAACCACAGCTCATGTTGAATAAAGCCAACAGTGCAGATACCATAGCAGCATTCCTCGATCTTCACCTCTCGATTTCAAATGATTACATACATACTAAATTCTATGATAAGAGAGATGAATTTAAATTTGACATCGTTAACTATTCACATTTAGATATGGACCTACCGCGTGCTACATAATACGGGGTATATATATATCCCAGCTCTTTAGTTTTGCTAGGACTTGTGACGACGTTAAGGAATTCATTGATCGAAATCAAGTTATTACCTGTAAACTCCTCAACTGTCGGTTACGTCAGATGTTGTAGCATTTATTCAGTCACAGGGTAGACATTTTCCAGATGGCGGATGATAATCAAGTTGAGAGGTGAGTGTCGTAGAAATGGACCTGTTATTTATACGTTTCCCCTTTTAAAAACATGCCACATATTCCCAGAGGTAAAACAATGAATATTCTACTGGAATGTATGTGTATGCCTCGACAAACCTAGTTCCATATATTGAGTATGTAATCAATGTCAGAAAGATGTGTTTTTTCTGTTGTCTGAAATCGAATCGAGAGCCGACCCTCTTCTTCGCTTCAGTTCCAGTTGTGTAAGCTTTATACATGCCAGCGTCTATGAAAACATGTGAATTACACATAAAGGAACATGTAAATACACGTTTTGACTATGCATAGTTTGTTTTAGAGGCTTATAAAGTGTTTAAAAAACCAACAACGTCACAGAGTAGCATTTTGTATGTTTTCGCAAAGAGATGGTTTAGACACTGCTGATTCGGACCGATTTAGACACAGAGTAGACATCATTTTTGGACACAGAGTAGACACATGCTAAATTGTTTGGACACAGTCTAGACACATGCTCACATTGGTAGACAGACAGACTGAATTGAATTGTGTCCCTTTAGTATAACACACTACTAAATAATAGTATTCGAACAGTTTCATGGACTAGGCATGCCCCTATAATATAAAAAGACACCGAAATGGCTTACAAGTTAAGTTTCAGCAGCGATAACCTTTTTTTTTGGACCTAATCATTAATAGAATAATTACTTATTCCATAACGTGCTTTTAGAAAGAAATACATACAGTTTAATGCACTTCTGTTTTAAAACACGGGATTTATTTCCCGAGGGAGGTGAACTTTGGATAAACGAAAGCGGATAACAAGGTTTATTTGCAAGACCTAATGCATATAAATCCTGTATTCAAACAAAGTTCATTACATTTTAGATTACATAAAAGGTACCTTAACTGAGCTAGATTTTCACCGCGCATTATGAAATTCATTTCAAAGCACTTGTCGTTATTGACACTGACACATTGGAGAATAATTCTCTTTCAATTTTCTGGAGAAATTACGTTCATTTGCAACCATTTGGAAACGTGAAATACGGCGTTATTTTGTCAAAACAAATCAAGAAATCAAGTTAAAATAACATGTGTCTAAATCGCAAAATTGTAATTTTTATTTAAGTATATAATGTCCTCCTAAGGGAAGTAGTTATCACAATGTAGAAAATATCACTCTATTTTTTTCCAATATTTCGATCCTAAGATCTTTATGAAGGAAGGTTTTACAAATACTCTACATTTTTACATTGTTTTCCGCCAAACATTTAAACAAATTATAATCCTAACGTATGTTTCTTTAAAACTGACGTGACGTCGTAATGTAACGTTATCCCTGACATTACAGCCATCAGGGCGTGTTGTTTTTAAGCGCTTAATCCAAACAGATTCCCGGAAAAGTCGTTCTAACTTTGAACAATTGTATACTCTTTCTAAGATATGAAACCTAGCTGTATTTTATGTATGACAATGGAAATGTGCACTTATTGGTTCCTGCTTTTCAAGCTAACTATCCCGCAAGTGTTCAAACATCCTTTCTCTCAGTTCTCGTTCAGTCTCTCCTACATACACTATATGTTGACATGTCTTACAGCCTACAGCATAGATGACGTTTTTATCTCGGCAATTAGCCGTTTTTATTGTATGGAAACTTTGTTGACCAGTCTCACAGTGTTCTATTTTAGGACAGTATTTGCAAACTTCTTCACATGTACGAGCGTCCGTTTTCAAGAGTTTGTTTGTTTTTCCGTGCACTAGCGTTTCACATAAGTTGCGATCTCTACGGAAGGCCACCAACGGGGGTTCTTCAAATATTTCTTTCATTCTGTTCGATTGATGAAGTACACCGATATATTTATGTACTATTCTATGTATATCCGGAAGTAGTTTCGAGTATGTCATCACCAAAGGAACCCTTTCCTTTTGTTCCTATTTCTTCTTGATATCTTTAAGTAAAGTGTGTGTGGGGTGTGTGGGGGGTGGGGGGGGGGGTTCTTCTTGATATCTTTAAGTAAAGTGGGGGTGGGGAGGGGGGCGGCTTTCATGAGCTCATCATCCCACGTTCTCATGTATGTATCAATTGTTCAGAGATAGAACGTCTTTTCCGGGAATCTGTTTGGACGTGTCATTGAGGTATACACTGGAAAATAAGAAACGATTAATAGATAACACTTAATATATCAGTGAAGGAATATCAATTTGAAACATGTAAGATCCATGAAATAAAGGTAAATAGGCATAAAATGCTTAACCATAACAATAAAGACAACACAGTAACAATAACGCCTTTTTTTAATATGAGGCATTCTTCATAATTTATCTAAATATGAACATGTGTCTACTTTGTGTCTAAAAATGATGACTACTCTGTGTCTAAATAGGTTCAAATCCAAAGTCTCTACACCATCTCTCGCGAAAAAACATACACATGTTGATTTTTTTAAACGCATTATACGCCTCTAAAACAAACTATGAAAAGTCAAAACGTGCATGTTATTGTGTGTGTAATTCACTTGTTTTCATATATTCTGGCATGTATAAACTGTACATAACTGGAACTGAAGAGAAAAAGAGGGAAAAAAGAACTGAATCGATTCAAGCTAACCAGTAGGCACTAAAGAGATGTTTAATGTTTGTTTTCAATCTGGTCTTGTCGTGCCCTGAACGGTTTATTTTCTTTAGCTCTTGCTTCTGCCATGCCAAGAGTACTTTTTTTTTTAGATTTTTAATATTCATTTATACATGAACATATTTGTGTTTGTTAGAGGATATAACCTGGTGGGTATTTCTTTATTTACACAGTCCCATGTGAGGTTTGCTGTACCCTAGACTCTGGTTTAAACTCCCCAGCGGTCTGTTTGACACTGAATGGTCGAAGGCGATACCCATTTTGTCAACCCTTTTATGATATGATATCGCATATTTACTTTATTTATCCTTGTATTTACTGTATGTTTAAAATGCGTGTTTCCGGATGAATGTGTTCTGCGAATAATAACTTTCCTTTTTGACGTTGGTATCTACTTTTATCACATAAGAGTGGAATAACACCATTCTATATTTTCGATAAACCACTACTTATATACGTATGCCAATAAGCCTAGTATGCGATGTCAAACAAAATCGATAATGACTATGATCCAATTCCCACGGTTTATGTCGGTTTAGCTTGTTAAAGCGACAGGCAAAATGCAGTCGATATGTGAGTTCTGTGATAAGTAGAATCTAACATTCGTTCTCATTCATTATTGAATGAGTACTCATGTAAGATCCTCAATGTAAGATGTCGTTTCCTCAGAACAGATGTGTCTGCTTTAACTAAACACTACTATCGTTGTTGTTCATGTGTGCATTGCCTTTCGAAACCCTTGCGAATTCACTTGCGCAGTGGCTCGTCTAAAACCGCGAAGATTGGATTGAACTTTCCACAAAGTATTACTGTTCGGGGTCTTAAGTCAGGGGCAGATTGTATCTTTGTCGTGCTCTTCTGGTATACCATTTCAGATAGAATGTATCCCCTGTTCCGGTTTGTCTAACTAGCACTTTTCTCTGTATAATTTAAGGTTTCATCAAGTTGCTCTTCGTTATCAGCAGAAATGAGTCTGCCATCCACAATACGGATACAGCTCACGCGAAGTTCACACCTTATATCTAAACAGTCCTATGTGGCAAGCAAATGTATTTACTGCTCTCCTCTTCGATCTCGGTTGGTTAAAAGCTGCCTGTAAATCATCCGGGGAGGACACTCTAGTTTTCTCATTTGTGTCAACGATATTTTGACCGGAAAAAGTTCACAAAGCACTGTTTTGTTTGTTGGTACATTTATGCACATTTTTAATGTCTTGGTTTGGTTTGGACTCTAACCCAGGGAGTCGGTCCTTTCAATAACACATGTTTTCAAAGTGTTTAGATTTATTTTAAACGTAATTTTCGTTTTAAGAGGTGACCTTATTAGGAAAAAATGAGTATGAAAGGAGAAAATTGGAAATACTAGTAGCCGAACTCGATAAATATAAACACGAATATCGGTAGAACCGATGGATGCTCTCTGAAGTAGATGTTTTGTTTGAATGAAGTTCTATCAGTGGAAATAAGCATAAAGTTAAATGGAATGTGCATAATCATATACATATGTAGGTATGATATAAGTGTGTTATTATATGATATAAGTGTGTTATTATATGATATAAGTGTGTTATTATATGATATAAGTGAATTTACTAGACAATGTCAAAAGTTATGCTCCTGACAACAATTTTCAAGGAGCAATAACTCTTTTATCAATAAAGATAGGGTATGGTTTTAACACTATGCACTATTTATCATTGCATCTATCACGTTATCAGTTTCATTTTAGATCCTTTAATAGTTTTCAAGTTAAGCTGCGGGCAAGAATTATCAGTACAACATTAAAAGACAATAATTCTAATTTCATTGAAGATAAAGGTATGGTTCATGCACATTGCACTTTCTGTAACTGCCCTCTATACTTTTTTAAAGTGTCATACCAGTCGGTTAGTAGTTTTTAAGTTATGCTCCGGACAAGATGTATAATTAAAGCATTACAAACGGCAATAATGTTAATTTAAAAAGAAGATAGGGTTATGGATTTTGCACTATTCACTTTTGCCCTCTATCGTTGTGTGAAGTTTCAATCTAGTCCCTTTAGTGGTTTTCAAAAGTAGATATAAAAAGTCGAACAGGAAATATAGCATTCAAGAACTACAGTCAACCATAAACACGCACAGAAACAAACAATAATTACAAAGATGAATAAAAGGCAACATATGACATCACACACATAAAAGGGTTAACAATAGGGCTACCGCCTTGGAACGGTCAGGGGCAAAAAAGGCCGCTGGGGTTTAAACCAGATTCTAGGGTGCACCAAGTCTCCCCGTCTTACCCATTGATCCGGACAGGAGGTATAGGTATAACATGTCAAAAGGAAATCATTTTAATTTGAAAAAGATAATAGTTATGGTTTGTGCAGTCTGCACTTTCTCTCATCGTCCTCTATCATTGTGTGAAGTTGCATTCCAATCGCATAGTTATGTTTCGGAAAATATATATTTGACGGAAAGAAGGACGGACGGACGAACAAAGCGGCAACTATAAACTCCCCGAAATTGTTCGGGAAGCATACAAACACATTGCAGTCTCAATTTGCTTGAGACAGTTCATGAACGGTAATGCAAAATACTTGCTACCATTCATGCCCTCTATCACCGGGTTGAGCAGAACTCAATATGTAAAATGTCAATAGTACGAACATCTGAGCCATCCCGAAAATGGTATGCATATGATGGTGAACATCGAAGCTTCAATGTGGTATTTTCATTCCATTCCATGGCCAGCGGCGTATGGTTCCAGTTTTAACAAAATGTTTTGCCCTAAACGAGAAAAGAATGGGCGAAATCAACAAAATGGATTTTTTGTTGAGAGCATCTGTTACGAATAGTTACAATCAAAAGAAGGCAGACTACATATTCTACGGTTGATTAAACAATACTCAGAGCCCTTAAAGGCTGAAGTAGTGGAACCACTTATTCGAAATTACAGCAAGAAAACGAAGTATTTGAGAATATACCACCGATAACTGCATATAACTACTGGCGATACCAAGATCGAAATGAAGATTTACATGTTTAATAAATGGAAAAAGTAACACGGTGTGGTACGTACATTGACGTTATAGTTGTCTGTTAACATTCAACGGTTTAATATTTTGCATTTAATGCTATTTAAGTATTAGTGTTTATTAGGTGGAGTTTTAACAAAATAAAACCCCAACAGCCGTAGGGAGCGAATGTATTTTTGTGTTGTTGTTGTTAAAATTCCACTTAATAAATAGACACTTAGTGGTTTACCTGCTCTTCAACAATTCAATGAACGATGGCATTGAAATCCAAAGTGCGTGTGTGAAGTGTACCTATGTTTTATGACGCTTGAGCGCAATGCGCACTACTCTGAGTCTTCGTGATATCAGTTTATATAACATTGACAATCTAGTCGATCTGATTAGATTGGAAAAATGGTTAAACACTCACTAGAGTAACATATAATATACACGCTTCTCATTAATTAATCGTATGCGTATTCTAGTCATGCCTAATTGTCAATTGTTCTATTCGTTCATTCACATACATCATCACCAAAACAATACTGCATCCATATAACGTACGATTTGGACGTAACCTTGTTCATACTATAAATACTTAGTCTAGCTAAAACGTTGAAAAATAAATCATTTTAAACTAAGTTGGTTGTATTCATTAAAACGATCTAGACTTATGTAAGAACTTGAATGGGAGTTATAAATTCTAGTTATATTATAAGGTATGCATGAATTACAACATATTTACACGTAATTATTTGTACTAATCGTAAATTATTACAAAATAAACAGGCATGTTGAGCGCACGTACAATTTTAGTCAATACCTGTAATAAATAATATTTAGCGAAACAGATTTATATTATATTTCATGTAGATACCTGTGGAGGGACAGTCCATCTGACCTGATGTTGTGTCCGCTGTACTCCGCCAACTCCCATCTGTTGACGCCTCCCTTCATCAAGACAGGAGGGTGAATTGAAATGAGTACTAACGTGAATTTCACGTGTAATTTTAACGTGAAATGAGCTCTAATATGAATTTCACGTGAATTTCACATGAATTTAACGTTAAATTTACGTTGTTGCTCTTTTCGTGTGAATTCGTGTGAAAATCACGTTATTTTAACGTGAAGTAACGTTAAGAAATTTTGGTAGTGTATCAGGCTACCTTTTATTTTATTATATGCAAGCAGGCTGAAGTCAAAATGATCCTGGAATAATAACTCGAGAAAATATGTTTTATGCTTAACAAAAACAAGAATGACATGTGCCTCTTTTTAAACTGCTTATCGTGCCTCTTTATTAAAGGACCTTTATTAAAATATATCCACGAAACAAGAAGTTGTGACTCTTAATTGCAAAATATAACTGCTATTACATTAGCAGTCATAAATGTTTTGTAAACTTTTCCCTAGGCTACATTTCTGTCCATAAAAAACATAAGACTCCCGGGGACATGTTTTACTCTGGGACTTTGCTATACAGAATGACTTGTTGTTGGATGGAGCGGCTTAAATATGTGTATCTTGTGCTGGGGGTAGCTTTAAATAAATGGAGAGAATCGTTATACATAGAAGACATAATCTCGTTGAAAACCCCATTTATATCGAATCGGTCAATTTCTTTTTGTGTGGGAGCTGCTCTATGTTTGACTTTTTTTTTTTTTATCTAACCAGACTATTACCAAAGAGGTACGTAAGTAGTGGACGAACTAATTCAAATGTTTCTCGAAATATAGATACGCTATTGAACTTCGTAAACAACTTCTCTAACTAGACAGATGAACGTCTTGAAGCAGCTCGAAAATGGGGGACCGACAAAAACTAAACATTTTTTTAAAAAAATACTGAGAACTGCTCCAACTTACTGGTTCGATCGGGCTGGCTATCAACTCGTCTGAACGTTCGTTGATATAAACAATCTGTGCAAGTTTGGTAAAGATGAACTAATCAATAAAGGTGCTAGAGTGTTCACATGGCGGAATTTGGCTTTTTCTTTTTCAGCAAAACAAGGACCGTAACTCTGGTATTACTGTTTCGATCTGGCTGATTTTCTAATTCATGCGAGCGTTCGTTGTTATTACCAATCTTTGCAAAGTTGGTAAAGATCAAATAATAAATGAAGGTACCAGAGTGTTCACAAAGAAGAGTATGTTGTTGTTGTTGTTGTTTTCCTTCAGCGATGTAACTGTGGTGTTACTGGTTCGAGCTGGCTGGATTTCAAACTCTTGCGAGCGTTTATTGATATTAAAAGTCTGTGCAAGTTTGGTAAATATCAAATAATCAATGAAGGCGTTACAGAGTTCACCAGGCATAATTTGGCTTTTTCATTTTCATCTAATCAAGGACCGTACCTCTGGTGTAATTAGTTCGATATGGCTGGTCTTCTACCTCTTGCGAGCGTTATTGATATTAACAAGCTGTGTAAGTTTGATAAAGACCAAATAATAACTGAAGGTACTAGAATGTTAACAAGGCAAAATTTGGCTTTTTCTTTTTCAGCTGAACAAGGACCGTAACTCTGGTGTTACAGGTTTCATCTGGCTGTTTTTCTAAGTTCTGCGAGCGTTCATTGATATCAACAATCTTTGCAAATTTGGTAAAGATCAAATAATAAATGAAGGTGCTAGAGTTTTCACAAAGTAGAGTATGTTGTTGTTGTTCTTGTTTTTCTTCAGCTAAACAAGGACCGTAACTGTGGTGTTACTGGTTCGCTCTTGATGGTTTTCGAACTTGTGAGAGTGTATATTGGTATGAACAATCTGTATAAGTTTGGTCAAGATCAACTCATAAATGAAGGTGCTAGAGCGTTCAATGATATTAACAAGCTATGCAAAGTTCGTAAAGATCTAATAATAAATAGAGGTGCTAGAGAGATCACAATGCAGAGTATGTTGTTGCTGTTGTTGTTGTTGTATTTCTTCAGCTAAACAAGGACCGTAACTCTGGTGTTACCCTTTTGATCTGGGTGCTTTTCGAACTCGTCGGAGCGTTCATTGATATTAACAATCTGCGCAAGCTTTGTAAAGATCAAATAATACATGAAGGTGCTAGAGTGTTCACAATGCAGATTAAGTTGTTGTTGTTGTTTTTTCTTTAGCTAAACAAGGACCGTAACTCTGGTGTTACTGGTTCGATATGGCGCGTTTTGAATTCGTCCAAACGTTCATTGATATTAACAATCTGTGCAAGTTTGGTAAAGATCAAATAATAAATGAAGTTGATAGATAGTTCCGAAGGCAGAGTATGTTTTTGTTGTTTTTCTTCAGGTCCTCTCTGGATGGTTTTCGAACTTGTGCGAGCGTATATTGGTATTAACAATATGTGCAAGTTTGTTAAAGATCAAATAATAAATGAAGATGCTAGAGTGTTCACAAGGCAAAGTGTGAAGTTGTTGTTGTTTTTCTTCAGCTAAAAAATGACCGTAAATCTAGTGTTATTGGTTTGATCTGGCTGGTTTTCGAACTCATGCGAGCGTTCATTGATATTAACAATATTTGCAAGTTTGGTAAAGATCAAATAATAAATGAAGGTGCTAGAGTGTTCACAAGGCAGAATTTGGCTTTTTCTTTTTCAGCTAAACAAGGACCTAACTATGGTGTTACTGGTTCGATCTAACTGATTTTCTAACTCGTGCGATCGCTCATTGATATTAACAAGCACTGAAAAGTTGGTAAAGACCAAATAATAAATGAAGGTGCTAGAGTGTTCACAAGGCAGAGTATGGTGTTGTTGTGTGTTTTTTTTCTTCAGCTAAACAAGGACCGTAGCTGTGGTGTTACTGGTTCGCTCTGGCTGGTTTTCGAACTTTTGCGAGTGTATATTGGTATTAACAATATGTACAAGTTTGGTCAAGATCAACTCATAAATAAAGGTGCTAGAGCGTTCAATGATATTAACAAGCTATGCAAAGTTCGTAAAGATCTAATAATAAATAGAGGTGCTATAGAGATCAGAAGGCAGAATTTGGCTTTTTCTTTTTAAGATAAACAAGGACCATAACTCTGGCGTTGCTGATTCGATCTGCATGTTTTCTAACTCGTGCGAGCGTTCATTGATATTAACAATCTGTGCATAGATGGTAAAGATCAAATAATAAATGAAGGTGCTAGAGTGTTCACATTGCAGCATATATTGTTGTTGTTGTTTTTCTTCAGCTAAACAATGACCGTAACTCTGGTGATACTGGTTCGATGTGGCTGGTTTTAAACTCGTCCGAGCGTTCATTGATATTAACAATCTGTCCAAGCTTGGTAAATATCAAATAACAAATGAAGGTGATAGAGTGTTCACAAGGCAGAGTATGCTGTTGTTTTTGCTTTTCTTTAGCTAAACAAGGACCGTAACTCTGGTGTTACTCATTCCATCTGTCTCGTTTTCGGACTCGTGCGAGAGTTTATTTAAATTAACAATCTGTACAAGTTTGGTAAATATCAAATAGTAAATGAAGGTGCTAGAGTGTTCAAAAGGCAGAATTAGTTTTTTTCTATTTCAGCAAAACAAGGACCGTAACTCTGGTGTTACTGGCTCGATATGGCTGGTTTTCTAACTCGTGCGAGCGTTCATTGATATTAACAACCTTTTAAAAGTTGGTAAAGATCAAATAATATAGCAAGGTGCTAGAGAGTTTACAAGGCAGAGTATATGTTGTTGGTGTTGTTTCACTTTCCGCTAAACAAGGACCGTAACTCTGGTGTTACTGGTTTGATCTGGCTGTTTTTTTATCTCGTGCGAGTGTTCATTAATTTTAACAATTTGTGCAAGATTGGTTAAGGTTAAATAATAAATGAAAGTCCTAAATTCAGAATTTGGCTTTTTCTTTTACAGCCATCAAGGACCGTAACTCTGGTGTTACTGTTTTGATCTAGATGTTTTTCTAACTCGTACGAGCGTTCATTGATATTAACAATCTGAGCAAAGTTGGTAAAGACCAAATAATAAAAGTGTTCACAAGGCAGAGTATGTTGTTGTTGTTGTTGTTGTTGTTGTTGTTGTTGTTGTTGTTGTTGTTGTTGTTGTTGTTGTTGTTGTTTTTCTTCAGCTAAACAAAGACAGTAACTCTTATGTTACTGAATCGAGCAGGCTGGTTTTCAAACTCTTGCGAGCGTTCATTGATATTAACATTCTATGCAAGTTTGGTCAATATCAAATAATCAATGAAAGGTGCTAGAGTGTTCACAAGGCAGAGTATGTTGTTGTTGTTTTTTTCCTTCAGCTAAACATGGACCTATGTTGTTGTTGTTGTTGTTTTTCAGCTAATAACGGATCGTAACTCTAGAGTTACTGGTTCGATCTGGGTGGTTTTCGAACTCGTGCGAGCGTTCATTGATATTAACAATCTGTGCAAGTTTAGTTAAGATCAAATAATAAATGAAGGTGCTAGAGTGTTCACAAGGCAGAGAATGTTGTTGTTGTGGTTTTTCTTCATCTGAACTAGGACCGTAACTCTGATGTTACTGTTTCGATCTTGCTGCTTTCAAACCCGTGAAAGCGTTCGTTGATATTAACAATATGTGCGAGTTTGGTAAAGATCAAATAATAAATGAAGGTGCAAGAGTGTTCACAAGGCAGAATTTGGCTTTTTCTTTTAAGCTAAACAAGTACCGTAACTCTGGTGTAACTGGTTCTATCAGGATGGTTTTATAACTCATGCGAGCGTTCATTGATATTAACAATATGTGCAAAGTTGGTAAAGATCAAATAATCAATGAAGGTACTAGAGTGTTCACAAGGCAGAGTCTGTTGTTGTTGTTGTTGTTGTTTTCCTTCAGCTAAACAAGGACCGTAACTCTGGTGTTACTCTTTCGATCTGGGTGCTTTTCGAACTCGTCCGAGCGTTCATTGATATTAACAATCTTCGCAAGCTTGTTAAAGATCAAATAATAAATGAAGGTGCTAGAGTGTTCGCAATGAAGATTTAGTTGGTGTTGTTGTTGTTTTTTCTTCAGCTAAACAAGGACCGTAACTCTGGTGTTACTGGTTCGATCTGGCGCGTTTTGAATTCGTCCAAGCGTTCATTGATATTAACAATCTGTGCAAGTTTGGTAAAGATCAAATAATAAATGAAGATGCTAGAGAATTCAGAAGGCAGGGTGTGTTGTTGTTGTTTTTCTTCAGGTAAACAAGGACCGTAACTCCGGTGTTAAACTTTCGATCTGGCTGGTTATCGATCTCTTGCGAGCATTCATTGATATTAACAATCTGTGCAATTTTCGTAAATATCAAATAATAAATGAAGGTGCTAGAATGTTCAAAAGGCAGAATTCGGCTTTTTCTGTTTCAGCTAAACAAGGACCGTAGCTCTACAGTAGGAACGCCACGGACCTATAACATATCAGTTCTGTTCGCATTTTAACTCCGCGAACATGGACTATTTCTTTGTATTTTGCGGACTATTTTACGAATTTTCAACTAAAACAGACGCCATTTTTTTACACCCGAAATTGGGCGCGCTACGTCGGCGAGCACTACGGGTACCTATGGAGTCTAACAACACGCGTACAGTGTTTCATACCGTAGATTATGTAAAAACTAATACCTTACCGGACGAAATAACGTCCCATTATGTGTCAACACGATGCAGTGTTGGTGACTGACAGGTCACCGTGACATAACTTGACACGTGAAATTGACATGTTGTTGCAAGTTGGATTTGGGATTATTGTCTGCTGCTGGAGGTCCATGATCAAGGTATTTGTTTTGTCATTAATATGTGTTTGTTAATAAACAGTACACACCCCTTTTAGATCGTGCATATTTAGACATTGGCCAAATACAGTGCCTAAAAAAGTAGTGTATAGTGTATAATAGAAAGTTCATAATCACTATTAGTGTACTCCGATCTTTCCAGTAACTGGATGTACTGTAGAACGTCTCGTGGAATAAAACAATTGCTAGTAGAAATGCTATCAATGTCCCCCGCACCCCGCCCCCACCCAAGTACGGTAGATGGGGGTGTGGGGGTAGATGGAGCTTGCATACCGAAAACAAGGAGGGGGTAAGAAAACTAGAAATCCCCTCCACCCCCACCCCTCAGATGCATGAATGTAAATAGTTAGCGTTGTCTCTATATCGTTATGTTATCCCCATTTTCTCGCACATTCGTGAATACATAACCCGATACAACTACCATTGAAACAATGTAATCTGCCATAGACATTTGACTGAAATCGGTCAGATTCATATTTATGTACAGTAAAGTTTTGAGGCAAGGAAGTGATTTTGAATTTACATTTATTTACATTCTGTTGCGAAAAAAACAACGCAATTTCGAGAAATTACATTTCACTTAAAAGCCTTTAAGGCGGTGTAGCTACTACGCTTGCCTCCAGTGTGTCTCAAAAGAAATGACTATTCCATGGGCTGGAAATATGCTGTGAAAGTGGAACAATGTTTTTAATGGATCTCCAGTTGGGCTACATTATATTTTACATGTATAATGAATGATGAGAGATGTTTTATTACATTAACAGTGTTATTGAGCACAAGTAGTATTCATGCTTTATTCAATTTAGTTATTTTATCTTTTCTTTTTTAAATATGTTACATTATGTATAACAAAGGATAAACTATGTCTGTTTGATCATTGACATTGGATTGATGTTGTTTTCAGAGAGGTCTCAAATGTGAATCGTGCCCTTGCGCAGCTCTAAGTGAATTGATACTGACGACTTCAGAATGTCAAGCCGTATTAAATGCCATTGTATCATATGGAGGTAAGAGCCTTTTTAAAAATTGTTTGCACTTGTGTAGTTCTTTAAATGGAGCTTGTGTTATGCTTGCACGGTGCTGTTCAAAGTTAGAGTAACAATATTTCAGTGATATTTCAGTGCAGCGTGATTGTCATATGAGCTCGTGTAAACTACATGTACTGGATACATGCGAAAACAAGTTGTGTTAAAGGGACACTAGGCAGTCTTTATTTGTTTAAAATTCTGGAGTTCGGTTAATTTTTCTGCATAGTTTGCATTTGTGCATCATTAATATTATTTATTAGAATAGTTCAGAAGAAATTGTTTTACACATTACTTACTGTTGATAATAGTGCACCTATAATAATTTATTTAACTTTTAATGCAAGCAGGTTTAAAATTAACATGTTACCAGGTTAACAAATGGAGATGCTAATGTTAAAGCTTGATAAATACTTCAAGATTGCCGTGTGTCCCTTTAACATCATCTAATTGGTCTATGTGATGGGTCCTGAATTTATTAAAGGGACACAGAGCAAATTTCCAATCTTGTGTCTGTTTTACACATTTTCACATCAGAACAGACCACACATCTACAAAAGTGTCTTCTCAACTGCCCTATTTAATCATGTTTTATTTCTAAAACTAGCGGCATCACCAGGTTTTGAGAGAGAAAATAAATAGTTGTATATTAATGTTTTCTCCCCATGTAAAATGACCTTACTAAGTCATTAAAGTAAAATATCCTATGAACAAAACGTGTAAAATTTAACAATTTTAGATTTTTGGCCAGACTTGTATTTTATTCCCGTTCTAGTAAAAATGGCTTATAGAACATTGCACCCTCTGTCAGATTTAACTTTCCTTATAATAGATTCTTGCTGTACAGTTGGGTGAAACATACATTAAAATGGTTCTATAATCATGTCAGTTCAATCATATACTCGTATGATACACAATATAATATGTATTGACCCTTTACTTGATGTCCATTTACTCAGTTTTGGTCAAGGGACGTTTATAGCATATCGGCTTTGAATCCAGTGCACACGGATTCAATTCTTACTGGCGCCACTGGGTTACTTCGATGTGTCCAGCTAGCCTCGTTCGTCTGATGGGAACGTAAACCGGGTGGTCCTGTGTATCGGAGTCTGTCCTCCCTCCAAGCACGTTAAAGAACCATAGGTATCTAATCGGTAGTAAGCGTAGGGCAGCGTTCCTGGATGTCTATGTATCTTTCCTCCTCTCTTTCGGGCGGTTCGAAATAACCTAAACAACGTGTTGATGAGGCGTTAAACAATAATTAAATTTTAAACTGTCCCATTCCCCTAAATATGCCCTAGATCCCTCTCGCAACACCTGATTCAAATTGAATACTCTGCTCGACTTATATTAACTTTTTATTCTATGTCTTTCTTTTCTTTCAGTCTGCACGTCATGTGGAAGAAGACTCCATGTACACCACTGGCCAGAGTCAATGCTGAAGTTTATGTTCGCTCAATTATTTGCTTAATAAAGTATACATATGAACTAAAATATTGTCTTTATAATTATGTCTTCCACCACAAAGTGGTAGGTGAGACAGATTAGATTTGGCCTTTCCGTTCGTCTGTCACAAATCTTGTCTGCGCTACTTGTTGGATTTTGACGAAACTTTGTACAAACTCTTTATTACTTTCTCTGAAGCTAATTTCATAAAACTTCATACTTTAAATGCCTTTGGTGAAATGATAATCCCTGTTTATTTTGAAGTCAGTAGTTGAAAGGTCCGTTACCATGACCGGAAAATGAAAAGTATTGCCCACACAGTTTTTCCTCTTACCTAAAGCAAATTTCATGAAACTTCATTGTTGGACAGTGGAAGAGGATGATCGTTTGATTTTTAGGTAAAAGGTCAAGTTCCCTGCAGACATCCACTATCCAAGGATAAGCATATGTTACAACACACATGTTATAATATTAATGGTATAATATATGAATATTTTCTTGCACAATGTTGAATCCAGTAAAACAAGTGGTTTTGTTCACCGATACTGTCGCCTGTGAACCAAACCACTTGTTGTTAAATTACAGGATTCAACAGTGTGTAAGACATATTCCGATCATCCATTTTTTTTTTAAATCATAAATTAAAAAATATATATATTAAAACAAACAAAACATGCTATTTGATGAAAACAGACGTATTCAAATTTTCAAAATAGCAATATTCGCAGAATATAGTAGATTTCAACAGCTGAAAACAAACATGTATTTTTTTTCAGGAAATAATACTTCTATGAATATAGTATATATGTTCAGGGAAATGTTTAATATGTCTGTTTTTAAATACTATAAATCGTAACGCACCGCACATGTATATTCAGTATTTACTTTCAATATAGTAGTGAGTATGACTGCGTTCTGGGACCATATAAATATAAAAGAATAATATATATAAATAAATATATATATAACTATATATGCCCTATAAATATAAACGACCCGCACTTTTTGGATTCACGCGTTCAGTGTTTCACAACACCACAAATCTGGCAAGTGCTCCATTGACACAATGTCATGTCCACGTTTATGTTATGAAATCTTCGAGTCTACACATAATCATGTTTGTTACCGACAGTAGCATGTATGTTACTCGTCAGTCATTTATTTACTTGGTTAAAGGGACACATACCAATCTTGATTTCTTTAAAACTCGAGTCGCCCCCTCAGTTTTAAACGAACAGTTAAAAGAATATACTTCTTTCTGCCTGTTAAACTTATATTAGTTTATCGCTTTTTCTGGTTTCGAAAATTAACTCTGCAACGTATGTTGCCGCCATCATGATTTCATTTTCCGATATACCGTTGCAACATTGTTTGTTAAAATAAATTGGCCACTCTGACATAAACCCAAAGCATGTATAGATAAAAAAATTAGTTTAAAATACATGAACACATACATTTTAAATATATGTGTTTACATAACGAAATTATATAATTGTTTCTGTAGCCGGTCGTCTTTCCTTAATGAATATGAATGTTGCCGTCTTTGGGTCGGACGGTCCTGTTACTTAATTAGTACTTGTCTCCGTTTATTGAAATTCTACATATATACAGAGGAGAGATGTATCTATATGATTTTGTTATTATGCTCGCTTCTAAAATGACGAAATAAATCGATTTGAATAAAAGGCGCATTCTCAGCAATACACAACGTATTGTGTGTACGGGTTGGAGGGGGGAAACCCACGGGGTTGGAGGGATACTACCGTAATGTTGCTCTCATAAATACTGTTAACATACTACATCAATAATATAACAACTACTGAACAATGCTGAAATCGATTTATCTTTATAAATGAATTCATAATTCCACAATTTTATTCCGTGCGAAGATCGATTTGGAACGTCGATTCGGCGTATTTAAACGATTACGGTGTACTTTGTTAATTTTCGGGGGGAAAAAGTACTTGACTCCGATTTTTTTTATATTTTACATATCTACAGAGGAAAGATGTATTTACGCGTACATGCTTTTGTTTTTTTCTCTCGCTTCTAAAATGATGAAATAAATCGAATTTGATTAAAACTGTGCATTAGCAGCCTAATCAATACGGTATGGAGGGTGGTGGGGGTGGAATGAGGGGCGGGGCTGCAGGGATACTACCGTAATGGTGTCCTTGAGAAAAACGGTGAACATTCTACTCTAATAATTTATTAAATACAGAACAATGTTGAAATCAATATATCTCTTAAAAAGGATTTCATAATTTCATGGTTTTATATCCCGCGTGTACATTAACTTCGAAAGGCGATTGTTCATATTTTAGCGAACACGGTGTACTTTGTTAATTTTGGGGGAAAAAAAGTACTTTTTTCTGATTGACTTTAAATTTTGGGTTTTAATAGTAGACATGTCAATGAACACTTTCGTGAAAAAAAATTCATTCTCGCTGTTAAAACTTAATTTTTTTGCATTTTTTTCGGATTCAGAAAATTAGCACTGCAACATATATTTTCACAATCCTCATTTCCTTTCCCGACGTACCGTTACAATTTTGTTTGTTAAAACCTATTCTGAGCACTCCGGCATAAACCAAAAGCATGTATAGATCAGAAATTTAATCTGGAATGCATGGATACATACATTTGAAATATATGTATTGAAATAATGGAATTATTTCATTTATTGTGTACCCGGTCGCGTCTGTAAATGTATATGCATTATGCCGTCTTTGAGTCCGTGGGTCATGTTAGTTAATTTTGGGGGGAAAAAAGTACTTGTCTCCGATTTCATTAAAAATTTGCATATGGACAGAGGAAAGATTTATCTACGCGTACATGCATTTGTTTTTATTCTCGCTTCTAAAATGACAAAATAAATCGATTTTGATTTAAAAGCGCATTTTTGGCAATTTAAACCTTAAAACAACCTAAATTCATCCCTTTGAAAAATACCTTTAACTATTAATGGGAATTACACGAAGTGTACACCAATTCTGTTCGACCAATGTAGTTTGTGAATATTATTACTTTAACAACGATCTGTGATGGTGTTTTGTTATAATCACAGTTTATAAATAAGAGGTGAAGAAATCTGACCAGTGACAATTTTCCCGATAATGTCATTTTGTTATCGATTTTATCACGTGACCTTGTTTGATAAATATTCATACGCCATAGGGCTGGCGTTCCTACTGCTAGTGTTACTGGTTTAATCTAGATGATTTTTTAATTATTGCGAGCGTTTATTGATATTAACAATCTGTGCAAGTTTGGAAAAGATCAACTAATAAATGAAGTTGCTAGGGTGTTGTCAAGGAAGAGTATGCTTTTCTTGATGTTTTTCTTCAGATAAACAATGACCCTATCTCTGGTGTTACTATTTTTTTATGTTTATTTATTGACATTTGAAATATTGCTAAAATTGCATTTTTAGCATGTTTTGAGGAGTGGGTAATCTTAAAGAAATGGGACTAAAGTTGTACAGAAAATGCTTTTCGATACTTTTATTTGGTATGGAAACATGGGTAATTTTATTGTCTTCTAAGAAATGTATGACACAATGATGATGTGATTTGTTTTTGCTCAAGGGTTCAGGCTAAGGGCTTGTCATGGGTTTGATGATTGAGAAATGTACATTAAACTGTGGAGTGCCCCCTAGGACTACACAAGGCAGTTTTTGGCTTTTGCTTTTTCAGCTAAACAAGGACCGTAAATCTGATGCCCCTATTTTGATCTGGCTGGTGGCGTTTATTGATATTAACAATCTGTGCAAGTTTGGTGGAGATCAAATAATATATGAAGGTGTTAGAGTGTTCAAAAGGCAGAGAAAGTTGTTGTTGTTGTTTTTATTCGGTTCGTAACTCTGGTGTTACTGTTTCGATATGTCTGGTTTCAAACCCGTGCAAGCGTTCATTGATATTAACAATATGTGCAAGTTTCGTAAAGATCAATAATAAATGAAAGTGCAAGAGTTTTCACACGGCAGAATTTGGCTTTTCCTTTTTAAGCTAAACAAGGACCGTAACTCTGGTGTTACTGGTTCGATATGGCTGCTTTTCCAACTCTTGCGAGCGTTCATTAATAATAACAATCTATGCACGTTTGGTAAAGATCAAATAATAAATGTAGGTGCTAGAGTGTTCACAAGACGGAATTTGACTTTTTGTTTTTAAGATAAACTTGGACCCTAACTCTAGTGTTAGTGGTTCGATCTGGCTGGTCTTGGAACTCGTGCGAGCGTTCATTATATTATCAATCTGTGCGGTTTGGTAAATATCAAATAATAAATGAAGGTGCTAGAGTGTTCACAATGCAGAATTTGATTTTTTCTTTTTCAGCTAAACAAGGACCGTAACTCGGGTATTACGGGTTCTATCTTGCTGGTTTTATAACTCGTGCGAGCGTTCATTGATATTACCAATATTTGCAAAGTTGGTAAAGATTAAATAATAAATAAAGGTGCTAGAGTGTTAACAAGGCAGATTATGTTGTTGTTGTTGTTGTTTTTCTTCAGCTAAACAAGGACCGTAACTCTGGTGTTACTGGTTCGATCTGGCTGGTTTTGAACTCGTCCGAGCGTTCATTGATATTAATAAAAAAATGAAGGTGCTAGAGTCTTCACAATACAGAGAATGTTGTTGTTGGTGTTTTTAATCAAAGAAACAAGGACAGTAACTCTGATGTTATAGGTTCGTTCTGGCTGGTTTTCGAACTTTTGCGAGCGTTCATTGATATTAACAATCTGTGCAAGTTTGGTAAAGATCAAGTAATAAATGAAGGTGCTATAGTGTTCACAAGGCAGAATTTGGCTTTTTCTTTTTCAGCTAAACAAGGACCGTAACTCTGGGTTTACTGGTTTGATCTGGTTGGTTACAAACCCGTACAAGCGTTCATTAACAATATGCGCGAGTTTGGTAAAGATTAAATAATAAATGAATGTGTTAGAGTGTTCACAAGCCAGAATCTATCTTTTTCGTCTAAGCTAAGCAAGAAAAGTAACTCTGGTGTTACTGGTTCTATCTGGTTTTTATAACTCGTGCGAGCGTTCATTGATATTAACAATCTGTTCAAAGTTGGTCAAGATCAAATAATAAATGAAGGTGCTAAGGTCGGAATCTAGTTTTCTTTGAAATTCAGACTATTTTTTAGACATGTACACTAATTACGTTAAATAACTTGAATTCTATTTTTCAGAACTAACAAACATGCCCTATTCCTGAAAGACCATATAATTTCCTCTCAAAATATAGCAAATACATGCTAGAAAGCAACAAAGTCAGTTTCTCTGCCTACAAATACAATTCATTTACCCCACCCACTTAGCACTCAAAAAAAGGAAAACATGACATTTATAGAGACACGGCAGCATAATATTATACCTGTCCCTTATTTGAGATATAACACATCCAAAATTGAATGACAAACACTCCAAATTGTCATAAAAATGATATTTCTACATACCTTATCCGGCTTTTTTCCCCGTAATCTTATGTCGAATGGAGAGATGAAGTATTGATCAAATAAAGCTACCATTTACAACATAGCCACCAGTTACTAGTTTCTGTTTACAGACTCTATACCGGTCACAGTACAAACAATTTATTTACACCAAAATTAACTATTATGTCATACTAAGTCAAAAACACCACATTTGTGGATTTCTTTTTTATTGTCTATCCTGTACATGGCTTTTAATCTCTTAGATTTCTGTTTTATAAGAAATTCCCCATGGACATTCATTCGAAACTAAGGAGTCTCCCCTAAAGTATTCACAATGCAGAATATGTTTTTTTTTTTTTTTTTCTTCAGCTAAAGAAGGACCGTAACTCTGGTGTTACTCTTTCGATCTGGGTGCTTTTCGAACACGTTTGAGCGTTCATTAATATTAACAATCTGTGCGAGTTTGGTAAAGATCAAATAATAAATGAAGGTGCTAGAGTGTTCTCAAGGCAGAGTATCTTGTTGTTGTTGTTTTTCTTTAGCTAAACAAGGACCGTAACGCTGGTGTTACTATTTCGATCTGGCTGGTTTTCGAACGCGAGCGGTCATTGGTATAAACAATCTGTGCAAAGTTGTTTAAGATCAATAATATATGAAGGTGCTAGAGTGCTCAAAAGGCAGAGTATGTTGTTGTTGTTGTTGTTGTTTCATCTAAAATGAGTGGAACTCTATAAGCAACTGTTTTCGTTCCAATCCTTTTTCACATTTTGTTTTATGTACATTTTCACCGATTGTATAAATATTGGAAATAAAATAAGTTTAAACCAATCCAGTTACACCAGAGTTACGGTCCTTGATTTGCTGAAGAAAACAACAACAACAACAGCATACTCTACATTGTGAGCACTCCAGCACATTCGTTTATTATTGCACAGATTGTTAATATCAATGAACGCTCGCACGAGTTAGAAAACCAGCCAGATCGAACCAGTAACACCAGAGTTACGGTCCATGTTAAGCTGAAAATAAATACCAAATTCTGCCTTGTGAACACTCTAGCACCTTCATTTATTATTTGATATTTATCAAATGTGCACAGATTGTAAATATCAATGAACGCTCGCACGAGTTTAAAAACCAGCATTTTTAAATGTACGCCAGATATGAGAAGCGCAGCTGCGAACCTAGCAGCGACGCTGCGAGTGGGGGGTATGTGTGGCAGGGGTGTCCCCCTCCCTCCCGCCGGTTGGGGTTTGGAATATGTTTTTGAAAATTAGGAGGCAAATGATGCGTTCTACAGCATATTTGGAACTTTTATTTTTTTCACTTTTGTTGATGAATTGTACGCATTGGCGTACGTGCGTATGCCTGGATAAGCGCCTGAGATCGAACCAGTAATACCAGAGTTACGGTCCTTGTTTAGCTGAATAAAAACAACAACCACAACATTCTCTGCCTTGTGAACACGCTAGCACCTTCCTATATTAATTTGATTTTTACCAAACTTGCTCAGATTGTTAATATCAATGAAAGCTCGCCCGAGTTAGAAAACCAGCCAGATCGAACCAGTAGCACCAGAGTTACGGTCCTTGTTTAGCTGAAAAAGAAAAGCCAAATTCTGCCTTGTGAGGATTCTAGTACCTTCATTTATTATTTGATCTTTACCAAACTTGCAAAGATTGTTAATATCAATGAACGCTTGGACGAGTCCAAAACCAGTAAGATCGACGAGTAACACCAGAGTTACGGTCCTTGTTTAGATGAACAAAAACAACAACAGCAACATACATGTACTCTGCCTTGTGAACACTCTAGCACCTTCATTTACTATTTGATCTTTTCCAACTTAGCAGAGATTTTTAAATCCTAATGAACGCTCGCCCGAATTAGAAAACCAGCCTGATCGAACCAGTTACACAAGAGTTACGGTCCTTGTTTAACTGAATGAAAACAACAACAACAACAACATACATGCCTTGTGAACACTCTAGCACCTTCTTTTATTGTTCGATATATATATTGCACAGATAGTTAATATCTATGAACGCTCGCCCGAGTTAGAACACCATCCAGATCAACGCAGTAACACCAGAGTTACGATCCGTGTTAAGCTGAAAAAGAAAAAGCCAAATTCTGCATTGTGAATCATTGATTATTTGATCTTTACCAACTTTGCACCGATTGTTAATATCAACGAACGCTCGCCCGAGATAGAAAACCATCCAGATCGAACCTGTAACGTCAGAGTTACGGTCCTTGTTTAGCTGAAGAGAAACAACAACAACAAAAAACATTGCCTTGTGAGCAGTCTAGCACCTTCATTTAATTTGATCTTTACCAGCTTTACACAGATTGTTAATATCAATGAACGCTCGCACGAGTTTGATAACCAGCCAGATCGAACCAGTAACACAAGAGTTATGGTCCTTGTTTAACTGGGAAAAAAAGAAAATGTCGGCCTTGTGAACACTCTAGCACGTTCTTTTATTATTTGATCTTTACCAAACTTGCACAGATTGTTAATATCAATGAACGCTAGCACGAGAAAACCAGCCAGATCGAATCACAGCAGAGTTACGGTTCTTGTTCAGCTGAAGTAAAACAACAACAACAAAATACTCTGCATTAAGAACACTCTATGACCTTCATTTATTAGTTGATCTTTACCAAACTTTGCATAAATTGTTAATATCAATGAACGCTCGCAATAATTAGAAAAACAAAAAGTTCGAACTAGTAACACCAGAGTTACGGTTCTTGTTAAGCTGGAAAAAAGCCAAATTCTGCCTTGTGAACACTCTAGTACCTTCATTTATTAATTTGTCTTAATCAAACTTGTTCAGATTGTTAATATCAATGGACGTTCGCATGAGTTAGAAAAACAGTCAGGTCGAACTAGTAACACCAGTCCTTGTTTAGCTGAAAAAAGTAAAAAACAAATTTTGTCTTGTGAATACTCTGGCACCTTCATGTATTATTTGATCTTTACAAAACTTGCACAGATTATTAATATCAATGAACGCTTGCACGGGTTTGAAATCAAACAGATCGAAACAGTAACACCAGAGTTACGGTCCTTGTTTAGCTGAAGAAAAACAACAACAACAACAACATACTCTGCATTGTGAACACTCTAGCACCTTCATTTATTAGTTGATCTTTTTCAAACTTGCACAGATTGTTAATATCAATGAACGCTCGCAATAGTTAGAAAACAGCTAGATCGAACAAATAAGATCAGAGTTGCGGTCCTTGTTTAGCTGGAAAAAAACAACAAATTCTGCATTGTGAACACTCTAGCACCTTCGTTGATTATTTGATATTTACCAACTTTGCATAGATTGTTAATATCTAGTAACACCAGTCCTTGTTTAGCTGAAAAAAGCAAAACACAATTTTTGTCTTGTGAAAACTCTGGCACATTCATTTATTATTTGATCTTTACCAAACTTTCGCAGATTGTTAATACCAATGAACGCTCGCAAAGAGTTAGAAAATCAGCCAGATAAAAACAGTAACACCAGAGTTACGGTCCTTGTTTATATGAAGGAAAACAACAACGACAACAACATACTCTGCCTTGAGAACACTCTAGCACCTTCATTTATTAGTTGATCTTTACGAAACGTTGAATCTGTTGTTAATATCAATGAACGCTCACAATAGTTAGAAAACCAGCCAGATCGAATAAGTAACACTAGAGTTACGGTCCTTGTTTTGCTGGAAGAAAAAGCCAAATTTTGCCCTTTGAACACTCTAGTACCTTCATTTATTATTTGATCTTTACCATCTTTGCACAGATTGTTAATATCGACGGACGTTCGCAGGAGTTAGAATAACAGCCAGATCGAACGAGTAACACTAGAGTTACGGTCCTTGTTTAGCTGAAGAAAAAAGTCAAATTCTGCCTTGTGAACAGTATAGCGCCTTCATTTATTATTTTGTCTGAACAAAAAATTGCACAGATTGTTAATATCAATGAACGCTTGGACGTATTCAAACCCAGGCAGATAGAACCAAATACACCAGAGTTACGGTCCTTGTTTAGCTGAAGAAAAAAGTCAAATTCTGCCTTGTGAACAGTCTATCGCCTTCATGTATTATTTGATCTTTACCAAACTTGCACAGTGTGTTAATATTGATGAACGCTCGCAAGAATTAGAACAGCAGCCAGATCAAACCTGTAACACCAAAGTTACGGTCCTTGTTTAGCTGAAGATAAACAACAACAACAACATACTTTGCCTTGTGAGCAGTCTAGCACCTTCATTTATTATTTATTTTGATCTTTACCAACTTTGCATAGATTGTTAATATCAATGAACGCTCGCACGGGTTAGATAACCAGCGAGATCGAACCAGTAACTTGTTGTTGTTTTTTGCTGAAGAAAAACAACAACAACATACTCTACGTTGTGAACGCTCTAGCACCTTCATTTATTATTTGATCTTTACCTAACTTACGCAGATTGTTAATATCAATGAACGCTCGCAAGAGTTCGAAAACCAGCCAGCTAAAAACAATAACACCATTGTAACGGTCCTTGTTTAGCTGAAGAAAAACAACAACAACAAAATACTCTGCCTTGAGAACACTTTAGCACCTTCATTTATTAGTTGATCTTTACCAGACTTTGCATAGATTGTTAATATCAATGAACGCTCGCAATAATTAGAAAACCAGCAAGATCGAACTAGTAACACCAGAGTTGCGGTCCTTGTTTGGCTGGGAAAAAGCCAAATTCTGCCTTGTGAACACTCTAGTACCTTCATTTATTATTTGATCTTTACCAACTTTGCACAGATTGTTAATATCATTGGACGCTTGCAAGAGTTAGAAAAACAGCCAGGTCGAACGAGTAACACCAGAGTTACGGTCCTTGTTTAGCCGAATAAAAAAGCCATATTCTGCCTTGTGAACACACTACCACCTTCATTTATTATTTTGTCTTAACCAAACTTGCACAGATTGTTAATATCAATGAACGCTTGGGCGAATTCAAAATCAGGCAGATCGAAATTGAGCTACGGTCATTGTTTAGCTGAAGAAAAACAACAACAACAACATACTCTGTCTTGTGAACACTCTAGCACCTTCATTTATTTTTTATCTTTACCAACTGTGCACAGATTGTTAATATCAATGGACGCTCGCAGGAGTTAGAAAACCAGGCAGATCGAATCAGTCACACCATAGTTACGGTCCTTGTTTAGCTGAAGAAAAAAGTCAAATTCTGCCTTGTGAACAGTCTATCGCCTTCATGTATTATTTGATCTTTACCAAACTTGCACAGTGTGTTAATATTGATGAACGCTCGCAAGAATTAGAACAGCAGCCAGATCAAACCTGTAACACCAAAGTTACGGTCCTTGTTTAGCTGAAGATAAACAACAACAACAACATACTTTGCCTTGTGAGCAGTCTAGCACCTTCATTTATTATTTATTTTGATCTTTACCAACTTTGCATAGATTGTTAATATCAATGAACGCTCGCACGCGTTAGATAACCAGCGAGATCGAACCAGTAACTTGTTGTTGTTTTTTGCTGAAGAAAAACAACAACAACATACTCTACGTTGTGAACGCTCTAGCACCTTCATTTATTATTTGATCTTTACCTAACTTGCGCAGATTGTTAATATCAATGAACGCTCGCAAGAGTTCGAAAACCAGCCAGCTAAAAACAATAACACCATTGTTACGGTCCTTGTTTAGCTGAAGAAAAACAACAACAACAAAATACTCTGCCTTGAGAACACTTTAGCACCTTCATTTATTAGTTGATCTTTACCAGACTTTGCATAGATTGTTAATATCAATGAACGCTCGCAATAATTAGAAAACCAGCAAGATCGAACTAGTAACACCAGAGTTGCGGTCCTTTTTTGGCTGGGAAAAAGCCAAATTCTGCCTTGTGAACACTCTAGTACCTTCATTTATTATTTGATCTTTACCAACTTTGCACAGATTGTTAATATCATTGGACGCTTGCAAGAGTTAGAAAAACAGCCAGGTCGAACGAGTAACACCAGAGTTACGGTCCTTGTTTAGCCGAATAAAAAAGCCATATTCTGCCTTGTGAACACACTACCACCTTCATTTATTATTTTGTCTTAACCAAACTTGCACAGATTGTTAATATCAATGAACGCTTGGGCGAAATCATTATCAGGCAGATCGAAATTGAGCTACGGTCCTTGTTTAGCTGAAGAAAAACAACAACAACAACATACTCTGTCTTGTGAACACTCTAGCACCTTCATTTATTTTTTATCTTTACCAACTGTGCACAGATTGTTAATATCAATGGACGCTCGCAGGAGTTAGAAAACCAGGCAGATCGAATCAGTCACACCATAGTTACGGTCCTTGTTTAGCTGAAGAAAAACAACAACAACAATATACTCTGCCTTGTGAACACTGTAGCACCTTCATTTATTATTCGATCTTTACCAACTTTGCAACGGTTGTTAATATCAATAAACTCTTGCATGAGTTAGAAGACCAGCCATATCGAACCAGTAACACCAGAGTTACGGTCCTTGTTTAGCTGGAAAAAAGCAAAAATTCTGCATATTGAACACTCTAGCACCTTCATTTATTATTTGATCTTTACCAAATTGGCAGAGATTGTTAATATCAATGAACGCTCGCACGGGTTTGAAAACCAGCCAGATCGAACCGGTAACATCAGAGTTACGGTCCTTGTTCAGCTTAAAAAGATAAAAAGCAAATGCTGCCTTTTGAACACTCTAGCACCTTCATTTATTATTTGATCTTTAACAATTCTGCACAGATTGTTAATATAAATGAACGCTCGCAATATTTACAAGACCAGCCAGATCAAACCAGTTACACCAGAGTTACGGTCCTTGTTTAGCTTAAAAGGAAAAAGCCAAATTCGACCTTGTAAACACTGTAGCACCTTCATTTATTATTTGATCTTTACCAAAAGCACAGATTGGTCATATCAATGAACGCTCGCACGAGTTTGAAAACCAGCCAGATCGAACCAGTAACACCAGAGTTACGGTCCTTGTTTAGCTTAAAAAGAAAAAGTCAAATCCTGCCTTGTGAACACTCTAGCGCGTTCATTTATTATTTGATCTTTAACAATTGCTCATAGCTCGTTAATACTAATAAACGCTCGCAAGAGTTAGAAAACCAGGAAGATCGACCTTGTAACACCAGAGTTACGGTCTTTGTTTAGCTTTTAAAGAAAAGACCAAATTTTGCATTTTGAACACTCTAGCACCTTCATTGATTATTTGATATTTACCAAACTTGCACAGATTGTTAATATCAATGAACGCTTGCACGGGTTTGAAACCAGCCAGATCGAAACAGTAACACCAGAGTTACGGACCTTGTTTAGCTGAAGAAAAACAACAACAACAACATACTCTGCCCTGTGAACACTCTAACACCTTCAATTATTATTTGATCTTTACCAACTTTGCTTTAAACACATTTTATTTCCCCAGCTTTTTACAACATATTATTTGTACACAATAGAAGAAAAAGGATTTAATTTAGAACGAAAGTAAGATACTTATGATGTTCTTCTCCTGGTATGATATTAATTGTACACAATGGATGGCATAGTAAACAGCAATAATTAGATATTTTCACAATATGCATTCTGGAAGTATGAGAACTTAAATTACTTAGTGTTAAAAAACAAAAGTTCTTGGTATATATATATATATTTTAAAATAATGCTTAGATATGATTGAAATAATAAAAAGTAACAAAAAGAAAAAATAGAAAGTAACTTGAAAAATACGAAATTCAAACAGACAAAAAATTAAATGAATAGATTCTGCAAATACATTTAATTGTTATTAATATTTATTTATAAATCTCTATTGTAAATGGGGGTGTAGTTGATTTGGGAATTCAACAAAAGAAAATAATCGATTTACTAGTTAAAACGTTTTGAGTTTTTAATATAATTGTGTACCGCACTTTGCAAAGATTGTTAATATCAATGAACGCTCGCAAGAGTTATAAAACCAGCCAGATAGAACCAGTAACACCAGAGTTACGGTCCTTGTTTAGCTGAAGAAAAACAACAACAACAACATACTCTGCCTTGTGAACACTGTAGCACCTTTATTTATTATTTGATCTTTACCAAACTCCCATAGATTGTTAATATCATTGGACGCTCAAACAAGATCGAAAACCAGCCAGATCGAACCGGTAACACCAGAGTAACAGTCCTTATTTACCTTCAAAAGAAAAACACAAATTCTGCCTTGTAAACACTCTTACAACCTTCTTTTACTAGTTGATCTTTACCAAACTCTCATAGATTGTTAATATCAACAAGTTCGAAAACCAGCCAGATCGAACCGGTGACACCAGAGTTACAGTCCTTATTTACCTTAAAAAGAAAAACATAAATTCTGCCTTGTAAACACTCTTAACAACCTTCATTCATTATTTGATTTTTACCAAACGCGCAAAGATTGTTAATATCAATAAACGCTCGCAAGAGTTTAAAAATCAGCCAGACCGCACCAGTAACACCAGAGTTACGGTCCTTGTTTAGCTTAAAAAGAAAAAGCCAAATTCTGCCTTGTGAACACTCTAGCACCTTCATTTATTATTTGATCTTTAACAATTCTGCTCAGATTGTTAATATCAATGAACGCTCGCAAGCGTTAGAAGACCAGCCAGATCAAACCAGTAGCACCAGAGTTACGGTCCTTGTTTAGCTTAAAAATAAAAGCCAAATTATGTCTAGTGAACACTCTAGCACCTTCATTTATTATTTGATCTTAACCAAACTCGCAAAGATTGTTAATAGCAATGAACGCTCGCACGAGTTCGAAAACCCGCAAGTTCGAACCAGTAACACCAGAGTTACGGTCCTTGTTTAACTGAAGAAAAACAACAACAACAACTTAATCTGCGTTTTGAACCCGCTAGCACCTTCATTTATTATGTGATCTTTACCAAGCTTTCGCAGATTGTTAATTTCAATGAACGCTCGGACGAGTTCGAAAACCAGCCATATCAAAAGAGTAACACCAGAGTTACGGTCCTTGGTTAGCTGAAGAAAAACAACTACAACAACATACTCTGCATTGTGAGCAGTCTAGCACCTTCATTTATTATTTGATCTATACCAACTTTGCACAGATTGTTTATATCAATGAACGCTCGCAAGAGTTATAAAACTAGCCAGATAGAACTAGTTACAATAGAGTTACGGTCCTTGATAAGCTTAAAAAAATGCCAAATTCTGCCCTGTTAACACTCTAGCACCTTCATTTATTATTTGTTCTTGACCAAACTCGAACAGATTGTTAATATCAATGGACGCTCGAACAAGTTTGAAAACCAGCCAGAGCAAACCAGTAAAACCAGAGTGAGGGTCCTTGTTTATCTTAACAAAAAAATATCAAAGTATGCCTTGTGAACACTCTAGCACCTTCATTTATTAGTTGATCTTTTTCAAACTCGCAGAGATTGTTAATATCAATCAACGCTCGCAGGAGTATGAAAAACAGCCAGATCGAACCAGAAACGCCAGAGTTATGGACCTTGTTTAACTGGGGGAAAAAAGAAAAGCACCTTCATTTATTATTTGATCTTTAACAATTCTGCACAGATTGTTAATATAAATGAACGCTCGCAATATTTACAAGACCAGCCAGATCAAACCAGTTACACCAGAGTTACGGTCCTTGTTTAGCTTAAAAGGAAAAAGCCAAATTCGGCCTTGTAAACACTGTAGCACCTTCATTTATTATTTGATATTTACCAAAAGCACAGATTGGTCATATCAATGAACGCTCGCACGAGTTTGAAAACCAGCCAGATCGATCCAGTAACACCAGAGTTACGGTCCTTGTTTTGCTTAAAAAGAAAAAAGCCAAATTCTGCCTTGTGAACACTCTAGCACTTTCATTGATTATTTGATCTTTACTAAACTTGCTCAGATTGTAAATATCAATGAACGCTCGCAGGATTTTGAAAACCATCCATATCGAAAGAGTAACATCAGAGTTACGGTTCTTGTTTAGCTGAAGAAAAACAACAACACCAACAACAACAACAACATACTCTGCCTTGCGAGCAGTCTACCACCTTCATTTATTATTTGGTCTTTACCAACTTTTTACAGATTGTTAATATCAATCAACGCACCCAAGAGTTCGATATCCAGCCAGACCGAACCCGTGACTCTGGTCGAACCAGTAACACCAGAGTTACGGTCCTTGTTTAACAAATTTAAAAAACAAGACAAAGTATGCCTTGTGAACACTCTAGCACCTTCATTTATTATTTCATATTTAACAAACTTGCGCAGATTGTTAATATCAATGAACGCACCCACGAGTTCGATATCCAGCCAGACCGAACCCGTAACTCTGGTCGAACCAGTAACACCAGAGTTACGGTCCTTGTTTAGCTTAAAAAGAAAAAGAAAAAGTATGCCTTGTGAACACTCTAGCTCCTTCATTTTATTATTTCGTCTTTACCAAACTTTCATAGATTGTTAATATCAATGAACGCTCGCAAGAGTTCGAACACCAGCCAGATCGAACCTGTAACATCAGAGTTACGGTCCTTGTTTAGCTGAAGAAAAACAACAACAACAACAACAACAACATTCTCTGCATTGTGAACACTCTGGCACCTTCATTTATTATATGATCTTTACCAAACTTGCGCAGATTGTTAATATCAATGAGTATGTTGTTGTTGTTGTTTTTCTTCAGCTAAACAAGGACCCTAACTCTGGGGGACTGGTTCGATTTGGCTGGTTTTGAAATCGTCCAAGCGTGCATTGATATTAACAATCTGTGCAAGTGTGTTTCAAATCAAATAATAAATGAAGGTGCTAGAGTGTTCACAAGGCAGAGTATGCTGTTGTTATTGTTTTTCTTCAGCTAAACATGGACCGTAACTCTGGTGTTACTGGTTCGATCTGGCTAGTTTTTAACTCGTCCGTTCAAAGGTTCATTGATGTAAGCAATCTGTGCAAAGATGGTTAAGATCAAATAATAAATGAAGGTGCTAGAGTGTTTACAATGCAGAGTATGTTGTTGCTGTTGTTTATTTTCAGCTAAAGAAGGACCGTAACTCTGGTGTAACTGGTTCGATCTGGCAGGTTTTGAACTCGTCCAAGCGTTCATTGATATTAACAATCTGTGCATGTTTTGGTTAAGATCAAATAATAAATGAAGGTGCTAGACTGTTCACAAAGCAGAGTAAGTTGTTGTTGCTGTTTTTCTTCATATAAACAAGGACCGTTACTCTGGTTAATAATAAATGAATGTGCTAGAGTGTTCACAAGGCAGAGTATTATATTTTTTACTTCAGTTAAACAAGGACCGTAACTCTTGTGTTTCTTGTTCGATCTTCCTGGTTTTCGAACTCGTGCGAGCGTTTCTTGATATTAACAACCTGTGCAAGATTGGTAAAGATCAAATAATAAATGAAGGTGATAGAGTGTTCACAAGGCAGAATTTGGCTTTTTCTTTTTCAGTTAAACAAGGACTGTAACTCTGGTGTTACTGGTTTGATCTGACTGGTTTTCTAACTCATGCGAGCGTTCATTGATATTACCAATCTGTGCATGTTTGGTAAAAATCAATTAAAAAAATGCGCCAGTGTTCACAAGGCAATGTATGTTGTTGTTGTTGTGGGTTTTTTTATTCAGATAAACAAGGACCGTAACTCTGGTGCTACTGTTATGATCTGGCTGGTTTTCGAACTCGTGCGAGCGTTCATTGATATTAACAACCTGCGCAAGTTTGGTAAAGGTCAAATAATAAATGAAGGTGCTAGTGTGTTCGCAAGGCAGAGTATGTTGTTGTTGTTTTTCTTCAGCTAAACAAGGACCGTGACTCTGTTGTTACTGATTTGATCTGGCTAGTTTTTGAACTTGTGCACGCGTCAATTGATATTAACAATCTTTGCAAGTTTGGTAAAGATCAAATAATAAATGAAGGTGCTAGAAGTGTTCACAGGTCAGAATCTGACTTTTTCTTTTTCAGCTAAACAAGGACCGTAACTCTGGTGGTCCTCATTCGATCTGGCTGGTTTTCTAACTCGTGCGAGCTGTCATTGATATTAACAATATTTGCAAAGTTGGTAAAGATCAAATAATAAATGAAAGTGCTAGAGTTTTCACAATGCAAAATTTACCATTTTTTACCATATAAACAAAGACCGTTACTCTGGTGTTACTGTTTCGATCTGGCTGGTTTTCGAACTCGTGCGAGCGTTCATTGATATCAACAATTTATATTATCTAGATATGGTTGAAACTGAAATTTTGCAATATATAATTATATAAAAAACTGCTCTGGGGGAGTTTTTTAATCGACTGTGTCAATTTTGAACAAAATTGTCATTTAACTGTTGCTTTACTATTGCAAGAAATATATTACAGTTACCGACACTTTGTTGTAACCATGCATAATAAAATCCAAGAGAGGACAGTAAGTGTTTTAACACAGTTTATTTTTAGAGGATATACTTCACAGCCATTAATCATCATGTTGTAAATATCTTCGCATATATACGATCATGTACTCTCATGATTTTTAACCAATATTTAATAATTATAAAATAATAATTATAAAATATCTTCGTCTAATGAATGGTGTTCTGCCAAGTTCACCATATATGAAATCATTCTGTGTTGTTTTCTTAACACCCAAAATATGTTTACAAAACTGTAAATGGACTCTTTCAATTGATATAGCTTGTATGAATCCCCACATTTCACATCCATAATTTAAAATTGGAGTTATCAATTTATCAAACAGATCTAACTGATGCTTTGGTGATATAAATGTAAATTTATACAAATACCTATTAATTTTAAACATGGCTTTTTGTGCTTGACCAGCAAGAGGGGTTTGTGCTTCTGCTGAAGACCCTCCAGTACAAAATACTATACCTAAATATGTGAACTTGCTAACTATATCTAATGGGGCTTCATCGTAAATAAAAACTAAATTTCGTGGTAACATTGCGTCCTTTCTAAATACCATAAAGAAATATAAATAGATCGGACAGGGGAAGTAGCATTCAAGGAGGACAGTCAACCACAAAACACAGAAACAAACACTCAAACAGACAAACAAGAAGGCAAAAGTAATCATAAAAGCAAACGACATCACAAACACAAACTTTCGTTTTAGTACAGTTTACTTTCAATATCTATTCTTTGCAATAGCTATATAGTATAGTAAGTCAATCTTGTAACTCTGTTGCAGTGTTAGCAAACATAACTATATCATCTGCATACAAAAGCATAAACATCTTAAACATATTAATATCTAAACCTTCATAGCCATTATGTATGAATGCATCTTCTATATCATTTAAATACATAGGAAACAACAATGGAGATAAACACTCCATTTGTCTAACGCCAAGTACACAATCAAATTCATCACTCAAATGGTAACAGTATTTAACACATGAGTACATTGATTTAATAATATCAAGAATATTTCCCCGTATACCGAACTTTGTTAATGTATACCATAAATTATCACGCACAGCATAGTCAAAGACTTTAGTAAAATCAACAAATGCACAATACAGTTTCTTTCCCTGATTTAAAATTTGTGTAATTAATCCAATTAAAACAAATATATTATCAACAGTACTAATATATAACTGGCTATTAATAAATGAAATGGTCATTATCACTACCCTCATGTTCGGTATCATTAATATAGTTATCATATTGTTATCAATATTCATATCATTATTAGTATTATCATTTATTATTATGATTATTATTTGTGTTACTACTGTGATCTTAAAAGCATTTTCTGTAATTTTTCATGCGCAGCATTTTGGGCAACTTCTCTTCTAAAACTATTGCATGGATTTTCCTAAAATTTTTCCGGTAATGTTGCTCTTGATATCTAGTTGTATTTATAGTCTTTTTTAAATTATTTTTTTTATTATTTTTTTAATTTTTTTAATTTTTTTAATTTTTTAATTTTTTTTATTGTCTTTATTTATATAAATGCCTATTATTAGAAACATACATACAATAGGAAAAATACAGCATTATGTAAAAATTCAAACAAAATTTAAAAAAGGGTAGGCTTCCAAAAACCAATATTAAATCTCAATATGCATGGTGACCTATAATTGTTATTGCATGTCTTACTATATGTTCAAATCAGTGCCTAGGAAGTTTGAACAAATTCTGTTATTAGGAACATAACAAAAAAGGAAAATATACCATTTCTATATAATTTCATACAAAACTTGGCCTTTTAGCAAAGCGGTAGGGTTTCTAAAAAATATCTAAACAAGCATGGGGACCTCTTATATATGTTAAACAATGTGCTTAGAACGTTTAAACAAATACTTTTATTGGGAACATACAAAAAAAAGGAAAATGTATCATTATGGGCTAATGTGTGCATACATTGTGGTAATGGTCTCAACAGATTTTGTAAAAAAATATAGGTTTTACATAAAGATGAGCTTTAAATGTTATTATAATTAAATGTTCTTTACTTTAATACAATTTTAGCAGAATTGTGACCAATGAATAAATTATTAGACTTCAAAAATGTCTTATTTAGCTATTTCATGGACTTGTTAAATTTTTTGGACAGACTGACATGATGGTGGCATTACAAATTATTTTTTAAAATTTTAACAATTATGGTGACCTACCAATATTTTTGCATTTTCTGTCTGTATATATTCTGTAAAAAATGTTTTGGACCATGGCAGTGTTCAAACCCGTACAATGATCGCTGAACCATGACATTCGACCAATAACCCTTATTATCTCAGTTGATAATTCACAATAGATCAACAATCAATAATAATTATCGTTTACAATGAAAGTTTGCGAAAAAATAATAATCTTTTTATTGGTTACTCGAATGTGTCCGTAACTTATACTTTGTATGGACTTTGCAACATTTTTACAGACCCTTTGTGTGTTCGCGATATTTTTTCAAAATCAAATCGTGTTTGGAATTTAATGTTTCTGGTACCAACTTAACCGAGTAGGGTAGACCTTGGTTACTAAAAAAAGATATTTAAATTCTGTCAACTAGTTTTATTTTTATATGACTTTATATACCCTGGTCCAAAACTTTTTTTTACCGAGTATATATATAACAGACTTACTGTACAAAAAGTTTAAAGAAAATCTCTTATGCAGAAAAAAATATAGAAAATGTCTTTAAAACGGGGTATTTATTTTTAAAAAAGAATTAAAGATTTCTTTCACTGCGTTATTCAAAGCTTAAATTTACAGAATATTTTGAGTAAGTTACATAGAATTTTAGATATGGACGCATCTTCTTACATATGTCGTCAAGTTATTTGAAGCAATACATAAATATGTAGTTATTACGCTGTGTAAGTATTAAATATGTACAAGATTGCGCTCATATAACAAATAATAATAAAACAGATAAAATGTCTATGTAAAGAGCACACAATTGAAGAAAACGAATCCAAAAATCCATTATTTTTCATCTTCAAATGCCAATTTTGATACAAACATATGTGTATGCCATCTAAGCTTTCAATAACGAAATAAATGGAATATTTTATTTCTTTTTGAGAAAAAGAATATCTGAAGACTAATAAAAAGATCAATATTTGAAGATTGATAACGGCCATAATCGGCTCTTACCGCATTCGAAGTTGAACGGAAGTTTTTTGAAACTGGTCTGACGTGTTAAACCATCCCCGATACTAAGAACGTGTTAAGTATCTCCTAAATTCGGTACGTGTTAAGTACCATCCCCGATACTAGGAACGTGTTAAGTATCTCCTAAATTCGGTACGTGTTAAGTACCATCCCCGATACTAGGAACGTGTTAAGTACCATCCCCGATACTAGGAACGTGTTAAGTATCTCATAAATTCGGTACGTGTTAAGTACCATCATATATGTATAAATTAGGGGTTGTCGACCAAATTCATCATCACCTAAATTTTTTGATTTTTGTGGACTAAAATCACCATAATCACTAAATCATCAAAAATGTGGACTAAAAATCATCAAAATTCTGGACCAAAATCCATAACATGGTCAATATCTGTCAAAAAAACCATAACCTACCTGTCCATGGACTAAAATGCATAGCCGGGGGGTTGTTGACCAAAATCATCAAAACCTAAAATTTTTGATTTTTGTGGACTAAAATCACCATAATCACTAAATCATCAAAAATGTGGACTAAAAATCATCAAAATTCTGGACCAGAAACCATAACATGGTCAATATCTGTCAAAAAACCATAACCTACCTGTCCATGGACTAAAATACATAGCCCACCTGCCCATGGCTCAAAAATATATATATTTCTAGACCAAAATATATATATATGGCTTGGCTTCGCCCGCCATGGCTTCGCCATGGTCTCTCACCATGGTTTCACCATGGTCCCCCACACAAAGACTAACGATGCTCAACGTATCGTCTTACCGACATGCGTTACGTCTTACCAGCATGCCGGTGGCTTCGCCCGCCAGCGTTTTATCGTGGTCCCACACATATAACGCCTAGAATGCAGCGAGGCTTCTGGCCCACCGGTGACTTCGCCCACCATGACTTCGCCATGGTGTAGCTGGTCCACCCGCCATCTCACTATAACTACAATATGTATTTTAGAGGTTTTGAACCATTATTTCTTTTTTATAAAAATGCATTAAAGAAAATATATATTTAAAGAAATAATGTCGACTGTTTTAGAAAAATTAATACACCTATTTGAAACAGGTGTAATAGATAGTCAAACACTATCGGTTGGTATAAATGCATTAAAAGAAGTTTCAAAGGAAACTTCAAAAGAGGTTATTCAACCAGTTGAGTCCAAAGTATTGGAAAGTGTAAGACGTGTAAAACCAATTCCAGCACCACGAATTAAATCAGGAATTCCAATCCCAGCTCCAAGAGTTAAACCAATCCCAGCCTCAAAAATGAGTACGGAAAACGCGAACTACATTTTACAATTACACCGGGAAGGAAGAATTAATGATGATCAGCTTAGAATGGGGCTAGATGCTCTTCCAAAGGAAACTCCAGAGGTTAAATCTCAATTATTAGAAAATTTACATAAGAGACGACGTAACAAAAATCTACGTAAACGAGAAAAGCAGAAATATGATAAACATTATGCTAAATTACGAGAGAATGTTATAAATGAATTGAAAGAGCTTAATGATAGAAAATCTAAAGAAGAATTAAATCTGGTTGACAAACCAAAATGTGGTTATTTCAAAGCATACAAGATGTCTGTTGAGCAATACAAAGACCCTCAAAAACTATTACATGATAAGAAACCCATTATTACAGAACAAATCAGCGAAGAGCTGACAAAGATGAATGGATTAAAGTTTCAATTAGGTCTCACTATAGAGCTCTTCAAAGATAATGGTGCTACCAAAACATACATCACAGCAGTATTATCCAGCAACCAATATGCAATTTTAAACTCTGAAAAAATAAATGAGTTTTACGATGAAGCATCCGCAAACATACCACAGAGCTTGGAAAGATTTACAAACACAGCATCAGGATTGGAAATTGACCACTGTGTTGATCTTCACTTAAATATTGCAAAGTACGAGCCGTTAAAAGGTTCTTCATATATTCCTTTGCCTAAAGCAGTAGCTGATAAGAAAGCGATTATCAATGTAAAAAATAATGATGATCAATGTTTGTTCCATGCAATAAATTCTGTTTAAATCCAGCCGCAGATCACACCGATTGGTTGTCAAAATATCCTAGTATAGAGTTCTTAAAGAAAAAGGGCATTGACTTTCCTACACCAACTTCTCAAATTTTAAAAGTAGAAAAACAAAACAATCTTGCTATTAATGTTTACGGGTACACCACATCAAAGAACTGTAAAAAAAGTAAATGTTTTCCCGTATAAAATATCAGAACAACCAAAAGATATTGAGCGAATTAATCTGCTTTTAATATCTGAAGACGTTGAGGTTGAAGAAGAATCAGAGAATGATCCAAATAATGAAGAAGGAATCATAGATGACAACTATGACCCTGATGATCCAAATAATGAAGAAGGAATCATAGATGACAACTATGACCCTGATGATTATCCCGACAAACCAACAACAAAAATAACAAAATATCACTATTGTTGGATAAAACATCTGAATAGACTACTCTGTGACCAAAACAAATATAAAGGTCAAACTTACTTCTGTGATCGTTGCCTTCATGGATTTTCTGGAAAAGGACTACTTACCAAACACAGAGAAGACTGTGAAGGTATCAACAAAAATTCTTGCAGAATAGAAATGCCGCAAGAAGGTCACATACAATTTAAAAATCAACAAAATCAGATGCATGTACCTTATGCAATATATGCTGATTTTGAGAGTACAATCCAGCCGCAATCGACTAAATTTGGAAAAAAATCTGAAATTCAAAATGTACACGAAGCTTGCGGGTTTGGATACCAGGTTGTCAGATATGATGGCAAAGCTGAAGAACCTGTTATTTACAGAGGTGAAGATATTGATGAAAAGTTTTTAAATCACTTAGAATGTGAAAAACAAAATATTAATAACAGATTTGATCACCCAAAACCCTTAATCATGACGCGGCAAAATGAGAAAGATCATGAAAAAGCAACACACTGTTGGATATGTGAGAATGAAATTGGAAGCGGTAAAGTAAGAGACCACTGTCATTTTACAGGTGAATACAGAGGCGCAGCACATAAAGACTGTAACCTGACACTGAAAATAAAACCAGGTAAAACAACCATCCCTGTTGTATTTCATAACCTCAAAGGATATGATAGCCATCTCATCATGCAAAAAATACATAAAATGACAGGTAGTATTACATGCATCCCAAACAACGCTGAAAAGTATATTTCATTTAGTGTTGGACAACTTAGATTTTTGGATAGCTTTCAGTTTATGGCATCTTCCTTAGAAAGGCTGATTGATGCAACAGACAAATCTGATTTCAGACTCACCAAAAAAACTTTTGCAGATAAAACTGATCTACTTTTACGAAAAGGGGTTTATCCATACGAATATATGGACAGTGTGGAAAGATTTGAGGAAACGCAATTACCACCTATAGAAAAGTTTTACAGTAGTCTCTCAGATGAAAGTATAAGTCCCGAAGATTATGAGCATGCTCAAAAAATATGGGAAGAGTTTAACTGTAAAACTCTTGGAGACTATCATGATTTATATCTAAAAACGGATGTAACTTTGTTGGCTGATGTATTCCAAACTTTCAGAAAAAACATGCATGAAGGCATATAAACTCGATCCCTTGCATTACTACACAGCACCTGAATTATCTTGGGATGCTTTACTTAAACATTCTAAAATAGATTTAGAACTTTTGACGGACATTGACCAGCACTTGTTTGTAGAAAAAGGTATGCGTGGTGGAATTAGTATGGTATCAAAACGATATGCCAAAGCAAACAATCCACACGTAGCTGATTATAACCCTAACGAGGAAAACAACTTTTTAATGTATTATGATGCAAATAATCTTTATGGGTGGTCAATGAGTCAGCCACTTCCATATTCTGGCTTTAACTGGGTGGAAACAGAAACGTTACCAAAGCCAAAAGAAGGAAAAGGATATTTTCTAGAAGTGGATTTGGAATATCCAAAAGAACTCCATGAATCTCACAATGATTATCCACTTGCACCGGAAACATTAGCAGTGAAAAAAGTATGGTTATCTGAATACCAGACAGATCTGTTAGAAAATAACGTTATGACAGAACAACTAGTCCCCAATCTTATGGACAAAGAAAAATATGTGTTACATTGCAAAAATTTAGAGTTGTATTTATCATTAGGCATGAAATTAACAAAAATCCACAGAGTATTAGAATTCAATGAAAAACCATGGATGGCATCATACATAAACCTAAACACAGAACTTAGGAAAAAAGCAAAATCAACCTTTGAAAAAGATTTTTACAAACTTATGAACAACTCTGTGTTTGGCAAAACAATGGAAAATATACGCAAGCGAACTGATATAAAACTAGTCAAAACTGAAGGCTCTGAAAATGAAAAGATAAGAAGAATAATAGCTAAACCCAACTTTAACAGGCGGATAACATTTTCGGATGAATTGTCGGCATTACATGTAAACAAAACGAAATTAACATTAAACAAACCAATTTATGTTGGATGGCAGTCTTGGATTTATCAAAGTACATGATGTATGACTGGTACTATAATACCCTGAAGAAAAGGTACGGAGATGGCTGTACTTTATTATACACAGACACTGACAGCCTACTGGTAGTCATCAAAACGGAAGACGCATATAAAGACATGGTTGAAATGAAAGATGAGTATGATCTAAGTGATTATCCTCAAAATCACCCAATGCACGATGATACAAACAAAAAAGTATTAGGTAAAATGAAAGATGAATGTGCTGGTGTTCCTATAGTTGAGTATATTGGATTAAGACCCAAGCTATATTCTATTTTGAGAGCGGATGAGCAGATTATTAAGAAAGCAAAGGGAGTAAAAAAATATGTAATCCAAAAACATATCAACTTTGAGAACTACAAGTATGCATTGTTTAAGAAGAAAATATACATCCATGAAATGAATATGATACGATCGAAAAAGCATCAAATATATGGCATAACAGTAAACAAAGTAACACTGTCACCATTTTACACCAAAAGATACATTCGAGAAGATGGAATTACAACTGATGCATATGGGTTTTATCAAAACTTATGAATTTTGGTATCAGCAGGAACAATACGTAATTCTTCTTTGACAAATCCTCTTTGAGGCGCTGGTGCTTTTAAATAATAAACTTTTATACCTTGCGTCACCATATAACTATCAATCTTGTGAATATCTACACTCCACATTGGATCAGTTGCTCTACGTCTTCCACCTTCTTGTTCCCCGGGTTGATATAAATATCTTACACTTGCATTCATACAGATAGGATCACCTTTTAATAGTTTTGTTTCAACAGGAGGGGGCTTTTTTATCTCCGCATTTATGGCTTTAACAACTTCTGGTAATCTCTTTACCCACTCTCTGTTACGTTTTTGCGAATCCATTTCCTTTGCATACTGATAACCAAACAATCTTTCAGCTAATGTTCTGTTAAATCTTTCCACTATAGCTTGGTCTCTGTGTATCTCTGTTCTTCCCCGTCTGATATTTACATTGTGTTTGACCATCAACTGCGATACTGTACCCATGAATTCTCTGCCTGGATCCACTTGTAATAACTTTGGATATTTTAGATGCCGACTGTATATATTTTCAAATGCTTCGGCAACTTCTTTGCTATTCTTGGAAGTCAGCGGCTCTGCTTCTTTGTATCTACTCGCAATATCAACCACAGTCAATGCATATTTATATGTCTTGCGGCCAAAAGTGTCATGCGGCAGAAATAACAAATCAGCTTGATGCACTCCATTCTTAACGGAAACATCAAACCTGGGTCTAATTATTTTCTTTGGTGCGGGTAAATAAATCTGCCACACAGCTTGTTTCTTTAAAAATTCTAAGGCCTGTTTCTTACTGACACCAGCCTCTTTTGCTAATTTTTTAACTGCTGTGTAACCTCTCCAAAATCCTTGTGGACTGTAATAAATCTTTTCCATTATATATATATATATATATATATATATACTATATAAAAAATGGAAACTGCACAATTTAATGAACTGCTCTTAGAGCAATATAATAGCACAAAGACATTGGCAGACTTGGAAATAAATAAAATATACACTATTACAAATACAAAAATACTGGATTTTTACCATGATCAATTCATGGTATTGACATTATCAGATAACAGTGAAGTATGGGCGCCTGATCATCTCAAAGATAGAATAGAGGAGGCAAGTGTAGAACCACCATATTATATTCGACCACTTGAATTGAAAAAAAATAGCTATCATATATATAGCATGGCCCCAGATGAAATTAATAAACTTTATGACATTCATAGTGCATATGACTTAGTCATTCCAGACATTCATAGTGCATATGACTTAGTCATTCCAGACATTCATAGTGCATATGACTTAATCATTCCAGACATTTGGAAAACAATGCTATTAACAATACTATTAACAATTTTTGAAAATGGGTTAAGAAAATATATATACTATATAAAATAATGGAAACTGCACGATTTGATGAACTGCTTCAAGCGCAAGCGCAAAATCAAAATAGCACAAAGAAATGGACCGACTTGGAATTGAATAAAATATACACTATTACAGATACACAAATAGTGAAAACTCAATATGGTCCATCCACGATATTAACATTATCAGACAACAGTGAGGTATGGGCGCCTGGTAATCTCAAAGATAAAATAGAGAAGGCAAGTGTAGAACCACCATATTATGTTCGACCACTTGGATTGAAACCATGTAAAAACAAAAAAAAAAAAAAGTATTATGCATTTGACTTAGTCATTTTGGAAAGTGGAGAACCGAAAAAGAAAAAGAAAAAGAGCCACGCCAAGACAGAGAAAAAGAGTCACGCCAAGACAGATAAAAAAAGTCACGCCAAGACAGTATCCGAGTCTGAGAGCGAGGCTGAAAGTGAGGATATCGCCCCCGTCAGTGAGTCTGAAAAAGATAGCGACTCTGATAGCGAGGATGCTGAAGTCTTGTTTAAACAAAAAAAGGAGGCGGCTGTTAAACGAAAAAAGTGAAATAACCGCCGCAGCTTAGACCTGGCAAAGTAAACATACTTAGAGTTTAAAACTATTTTTTATAGTTTTAAACTATAAACTCAATTTGTAAGCTACAAATCCAGTTGCAGCCATGCCCACCACAATAAACGTAATTTCTCTATTCTGTTGATCCGGAGATGGTGTATAAAAATCACTCAACTTGGGCTCCGCTTCCAAAAGCAAATGTTTGCCAGTTATGTAATAATACTGTTTCATAGCTTGGTCCACATCATCAAAAGTCTGCCCTGCATGATGCTCTTTTTGCAGTTGCTTGTTAATAAAATCTAATCTCTGTTCTTTTTTTATTCCACGCCGCTTGTGCTGCTTCCAATTGTTCTACGGCTTTGTCATGCCTTTGTCTTTCCTCATCTGAATGACTTCCCATTTTTGAAAAGAAATAATTTGAACCGCTAAATGCTAATGCGTTTGTTAATGCGCCACCGATCATCATTGCTACTGCGCTTGCCATTTTTTTATATATATTTTTTTTAATTATTTCATAATATCCGCAGGAATAATACCTTGCTTAATCAACATATCCTTTGTAGCCATTGCTAACATTATATCCACAGACAGCATCCCAACATCTGCCATATTAAAATCCACTTTAGGGGCTGGTCTTTTTAGTACTTTTCTGCCAATCTCAGAATATCCAACAGTTAAAAGTGTTTCCACTCCAGCGTGATACATCATATTTACAATTTGTTTTACGTCAATACTTGCTGCCATTTTTTTAATATGAAAAAAAAATTAAATTAAAAATCAAACGGGTCTTTTGGTGTAACATGAACAGGTTGCACAGCTACAGGTGGTGCTACCGATTTCTTGTTATAAATATACAAACCCAAACCAGCAAAGCCTACTAATAAAATCGGTGGAATATAATTGTTGTATACATTTATTTTGATTTTTTCTGGTTCCTCTTCACCTCTTGGTACTTATGTTATCTGTCCTGCATCTTGTGCATCCTGTGCATCTTGAAGCAAACGCTTTGCCTTCCTTGCTGCTGCTCCTTTTTTCCCAGCTTTTACTCGTTTTGGATTTTGTTGTTTAACAGATTGTGTATCAACTTCACTCTCTTGGTTCTCCACTTGGTTCTTCATTTTTATTATCGACATTTTTATTTTTATTAAAATCAATATGTCGAACAGTTGTCAGCATTGCTGTAAATGGCGCTAAGTACATTCCATACTTGTAATACAACTCACAACACGCACTTGTTAAAGCATGTTTAATAAATGGGTCTTCCTCCAAATCTTCTGTCAGTTTTGGTGGATTGGTTATATTAAAATATTTTGATACTCCCAACTTAATAAAATAATTGCCTAAAGTCTTAGCCATGCTTGCCCCAAGTCTTGCTTCATATCTATAGTAAAGTTTGTTAATTTCATCTGGGGGCATGCTATCTATAGTCGTGAGTTGTATGTCTTTACCCAAATATTGACGACTACCACCGCCAGCCACTATGGCTGATTATCTTTCTTTTTTTGTTTCTTGTTGATCTGATTCATCTGTGAAACGTTCCGTGGAATCTTCCAGTATGATACCTTGTAATAGTTCTTCCGCATTCATTTTTATAGTAGTCATTTTATTTTTTATTTTGGAATAAACATAAAATACGAAACAACCAGCTGCGATATTCACCACACAACTAGTAATGGTTAGTATTGTTAATAGCATTGTTATTAACATTGTTATTAACAATGCTATTTTTTCTATTAGCATTACTCATTTGCTGTTAGCATTGCTATTAGCATTACTCATTTGCTGTTAGCATTATTCATTTGCTGTTAGCATTGCTATTAGCATTACTCATTTGCTATGAGTAATGCTGTTAGCATTACTCATTTGCTGTTAGCATTACTAATTTGCTGTTAGCATTGCTATTAGCATTACTCATTTGCTATGAGTAATGCTATTCAACCCAATAACCAGTGGGTTGGTCAGTCCTCAAAATTAACTTGGAATATTTAGTATTTGCTAAAGCTTTTCTTATTCTGGTTCTCTCTTCCAGCGTTGGAATAACATCATTTTCTCTCAAACAATTTTCATAACTATCTCTGTCCTTGGTGTAAAACATACACAACCATTTTGCTTGCTCCCGCAAATCATTCAATACAGAATTATATCTCTGTGAAATGACCCATACTGATTGTTTGGCGTGACGACCGGAGAATGCCAACTCTGATAACATATCTTTTTTCTTTGTTAATTCTTTTGTGGCGGAGCAATCATCAATGATGTATAATGTAGGCTTGCCAGCATATTGTTTGAAAAATAAACGCAACAGTTCTTGTAGCATTTCTTTGTCGTTGCTCACGGGATTGACAATTATTATTTTTTTATCTCTCGGATTTCTCACATCTCCTATCCAGGGTCTATTTTTATAAGCCTCGTTCCACTCTATGGTTGGACACAATATAATTAAATGCTCAAAAACTCCAACATACTCTTGTTCAAGTATGTCAAGAACAAACTCTGTTTTGCCGCAGCCTGTCTGACCGCAGATAATGGCACTGTGTGGATATTTAGGATATTTAGTATCGTACTTCCTTGAATCTTCCATCTTCGAAATTGATTTGCGCATCTTGTATTATATATAGATAAATATTTAAAAGTTGATCTGCATCTGCTTTTTTATTTATGAGTATCGTGATGCCTTCACTGTCGTTTTCTATTCTTCTTCCACTGCCGTGTAATAAATTGTCATCACATGTTCTAAGGTCAAGCCACAAAGCATATGCTTTTGTTAGATAGGTCTCAAGAGAAACATGGGTAAAGTATAAGTCCCTCGCTACTACGTCCGTCTCTTTGTTTCTTTTTGAGGTTAAAGCAAAATATTTGTTGATTTCATCCCAATGTTGATAAGCCCTCATGCCCTGACTATACAACTGATTTGGTACGCCCTCTATTGTCATTTCAACTTTTTCAATCATTGGGTTGTAAAATGATTCCGTGTCTGTTCTTTCTGGGTCTTCAAACAGCATTAGAATACCTTTCATGCTCCGTGCTGATACATTAATGTTGATATTCCAAAGGGTATCAGATTTGTTTGCTATTATTTTTCTGTGTCGCAAGATACGATCATACATAAATGACATCTTACCATTGGTTTGCTGTCTTATTTGTCTGGCTAATTCAACATCACTAACCATATCAAATTCCAAGCAGATATTTTTTATTACATAAGATGTATCAGCATCACTGCTTTTGATAACTTTGTTATAATCGTTAAACGTTAATTCATCTTCTAACCTATCACAAAGCCCCGCCTGATAAAATGGCATATGACTTTCTAACATTTCAAAGTCCAGTGGAATACAAAATTTATTTCCATAAGCTGCTGATATAGCTTCATCTTTGGTGTCTGAGGAAGCATCTCCCGCGCCAACTCTATGTTTTAACATGTTTGCTTTACCCACACCTTGGTAAGCTATGTTTATTCGTTCGGTAGGGCTTTTCCATAAATCTACATAACTGTGATATATATCACTGTCATATATTGACATGACTTCGTTGCCACTTATTCTGATTGTCATTTTTTTTACAATTGCTCTGCCCAGATTCTGGTATAGAGTAGCGTTGACGTCTCTGCTTTTAAGTTCTATTTCAAAGGCAAGACGAGCAGTACGTGGAACTATCACATCATTAGTACTTAGATTGGGAAATCTCACAAGCAGTTGCTGGTTTTGGTCTATCGTTGAAGGGTTGTTAGTAATAACTACACTTGTGCGGATGCCCTTGGCACCATGAGGTTCTCTTAGTTTTCTAAGAGGATTCAGCTTACTTCCGTAAGCTGACATTTTTAAATATATATATATATATTTATTTTTTTTAAATTAAATAAAATAAACAATGGCTGAGTTTGACAATCCTACGTTCGATGAATGCTTATGTAGATGAATTACTTGATGAAGAATTTATACAACCTGGCTCAGAATTCCAGAGACAAATTGTGATTGAAAATAATCATATTAATCAGCTTCAAGGGGAAGATAAAATAAAAGAACAGCTCACACAAAAAAAGTGGTTAGTAGATCAATTTTTTACTGAAGTTAATGCTGAGATCAGCGGAATTGATTATAAAGATGATTTTAGAGTGGCTGAGGACAAAATCGGTAGAACAATGTTATATGCAGTTCGCTTTGGGAAGGATGACGTCCCACTTACCTATTATAGGGGAAATAATCCAAACGAACCAATCAAGTTTTATAAGCTGGACACTTTAGTTAGAAAACATGGTATTGACTTTGTGAAAAACACTTTAAAAATGTATGATTATTTAGTTCCACGTGAAAGACTTCCTCGGGGTAGGGCAGAAATAGCAGCCTTGGTAAAAACAAGAGATACCATCGCTGCAGAGAATATACCATTGCAAACTTTTTCAACAACTGAAGATGTACAAAATACAGTAGATGCTGTAATTATAATTGAGAGTAATATAGATGAAACTTATTCTAAAACTGCTGTTCAACTAGAAGATCTAACACTGCGAGAGATACGAGGTTTAGATAAGAGATTGCAAAGCTTCCGTGGAGAACTTACTAATAATCTCTCAAAGCTCACTGAGCTTGATAAAGATATAGCAAAAGAAAAACAAAAATTAGAACAGGTGAGCACCCCCGGGCGGGAGGATGAGTTTCAACAAGAGCGTCTACGTGACAGAATAAAAAACTTAGAAGATGAAAAAAGTGCACGACTTGAAGCGGCGAGTGAAAACAAAGAAGCATTACGCAGTCAAATAAACAGGATAAAAGAAACTATAAATAAGGTGTTAAAAGAAGACACAACATTGGGTGAGAGAATCAAAACCTTGTTTAGGGAGCAAGGTATTACTATGGTTAGTATTTTGACTGCCTTTGGTATGATTATTGGGGTATTAGTTGAGGTCATTATTCCCACATCAAGTGCTGCTCCAACTCCAAAACCTGATTCATCAAGTGCTAAGGATTGGATAAAAAAAAAAAAGTAATCTTGGTAAACTTCTTGCCAACCTAGCTGGTAAAGCTGCAGCAGCTTTACCAGGAGTTATTGGTGCAATAGTATCATGGCTTTTATCTGCAATAGGTAATGTTATTAATTGGCTTGGTAACAATCTATGGGCTTTGCTTGTGTTTGTTTCTGGGTTGTTGTATGTGGCAGCTAAAGAGTGGTTTAGTAAATCTCGTAGATAAGTAATGCAGCAAGACCTATTACTATAGTACCAACAATTATAGTTGTTTTGTTATCTTCGTGTTCAATCGCTATTTTTTGTATTGAGTCCACAGTTTTATGTATTGATTTATCAGAATGTTCCGGTAAAAATTTCTTTGTTGTGGTGCCTTGAAAAGGTTGAACACTTTTTGGCGGTACTGGTTTTACATTTACATCATTATTTAATCCTAATGCTTGTGCATCGGTTGCTATTACAATTTCATTATTGTAGTCTTGTATTGTTCCAATTCTTAATTCCATGTCACCCGGAGACATGTACAATCCACTTCCATTGACAAAATTTACTGTACTTCTTGCATATTTTAGGGTGGTTTCATATCTTGAAATTTGACTGGGCAAGTTGATGGGGTTGTTTATTGCATCTTCTATGTTAGCTAAAAATTGTTTCTGTGCATCAAATGCCGTTCCAGTTCCAAGTATATCTGTTTTTGTTTGGGATTGTGAGCCAAGGATTGCCCAGCAGTATGTTCTTATGCTGTCATTGATGCGTTCTACTCCAGCTTTTGTAAATCCCGCAGAATTATCTAGTATAAAAGTAGACCAGCTGTTGTCAGCCTCAGATCCTTGGGCAATGTAATCAATGTGATATGTTTTATCACTCTCATAGACTGTAAAACTCATCGTTTTGTTGTCGTATACAGTATTTTCCAAAGGATGATAACCAATATGTGTCCAGTAATTATAAATTGTTCCTAGACCATCATTATAGCTTTGTTTTTGTCTCCAGTCTGAATATAAGTCAACGTTAAACTCCTTACATATTCTCTCGTACGCGTTTCGGTTATATGTGTTATTAAACGCATTCCAATTTGAGTCTTGCGGCATTGCTACACTCATCTCAAATAATATTCTTCTAACTTGGTAATAGACATGAAATCGAAATAACGAACCCACCAAGGCATCAGCTTTTAGATGATTGTTGAAATCAATGCCACATCTAGTTGTCGCACACCAAATAGCAAAATTCAACTGGTTCTGCCAAAATGACATACAATCTGTTCCCAGCGTTGGACTATAGCATCTGATTTGACGTATGGGAGTTTGTATTTTTCAAAGACATTGGGAAATGATGCTTTAAAGCCTTTACCGTCTGATGTAATGACTATGTTTTGATTTATTATATCTATCACTTTCTTGCTGAAAGTATTTGAATAGTGAGCATCTGGGTTATATTTGAATTCTTTAGAAATCATTTTTATTTATATATATTAAAAAAAAAAGTTTCATACCATTTCAAACATAGACAACTCTATTAACTTACAACAGTATATCGATAATAGAAATGGAGATAAGCGCGTTGGATTAAAAAGTTTTACATACACTATTGGTTGGTTTAATGTTGATCAAGAAGTCATAAAGACAAGAAACCCAGATAAAACGCAACCTATACCAGGTGGACTCTATAACTTTCAACAGTTGGCAAACGATTTTAAATTGCTAAATGAAAATATTATCCTAACCGTGGATGCGCCAAACGCTAGAGCCATTTTAGAGACGTCAATAGAGACACGAATGTCAACCCGTCTTTCAAAAATGTTGGGATTCGAGGACAGAAGATGGATAAAAGGTGTTCGTATTGGAGATTGCCCAATTGATTTAGCTCCTTATAAACAGCTCTATGTTCATCTGGAACAAATTAATACAAGTGGTAATTATTTCAATGGTAAACCAAGCACTATTATAGGGGTTGTACCTGTAGTAAATAAGCAGTATGGAGATATTGTATATACACATTTTTATCCTGAATATCACTGTCTTATGAATGGTGCAATTTCTGAATTAAAAATAGAAGTCAGAGATAAGCATGGCAACAAGATAGATAATCACGGCTTGCCCATGAGTTGTGTTTTAGAAATTATTTAAAAAATTATATTTTTTATAAAAAAAAAAAAACGATGAGTATATTTGGGCCAACAAGACCTAAAAAAACAGAAGACTTAGAGGCTTTGATAAATGATGTTCAAGATTTATATAGGCGAGTTGTGCCTATTCTTAACCGAGTTGATAATCTTAAATATGGGATTATAACACTATGTGCGGAGGCTAAGGGTCCTATTGCAATAAATAGAGTACTCTCATTTGGTAACGGTGGAGCAGAAACAAATGTGGGGTATGTAATGACACGTCGTGGTCGGATTATGGGAATAGGTTTAGCAAGTGACCGATTAGTTGGTGACGTAACTGTCATAGTTTCTGTCGATGGTGTTGAACAACCCAATTATGGTTTAACGCTTCACACCACCCCACGCAAACACGATAACTTTGATAGTCCTTTAGAGATTGATGCTGGTTCTGTTGTCAACTTTGTATGCAAGGTTGCTAACGCTACCGCTGTAAATACGGTGGCATCATTATTAATTGAATTAATTTAATTTTTCTTATTAAAAAATGAAGCAACCGACAGCACCAAGTTTATATCCTCCGTTGCCAGAGGACGTACAGAATTATAGATTACAAAAAATTTCAGAGATTGAACAAAAGTTAATTACAGAGCGAGACACACGCAAGTCTCTTTATAAAAAATATAAACGTGGTATTAATATCACGGATGGAATTGACACTACCTTAATATCTGCAGGTGTTATTATGGCTGGGATTGGATTTGTTGTTCCAGTTTTGTTACCTTTAGAAATAGCAACAATACTATGTGGAGCTACAGGTGTTTGTATTAATTTCATCAGACGCAAGCTTAATGTAAAAGCTCAAAAACATCATAAAATAAAAACTTTGGCAGAGTCTAAGTTGAATAGTATAAAGCAGTTAATATCAAAAGCATTGAGTGATGCACAGATATCTGAGCAAAAGTTTAAGTTGATTTTGGATGAACTGGAGAGATACTATAATTTGAAAGAACAAAAGACACTTGAAATTAGCGAAGTTCAAAAAAAAGAACTAGTGGAGCAGGGAAGAAAGGAAGCAATGGCAACCTTACAAAACAGTCTAAAAGGTGTGTGATAAATTGTTTTAGTAATGTGTATGAGTATGATCCACCACCTTTGTATTCAAGGTCGGAAAATTGTTAATAGTATGTATTCGTAAATTTAAAAAAAGCCTTTTTTAAATTTACCCCTCTAGATTATCTTTGGAAAGAATAAGTCTATTCCATCCTCCGCCTCTGTCTTAAACCGCCGCTTTATTGAATCTTCTAGTGTTTCATAGCCCATTTGAGTCCAAAAAGATGTATCTTTATCCGTCTTTATCTCATACCACCGCTTTATTACATCATTAAATGTTTGTATACCTATTACATCTGCTCCAAATAGGTATATTATTTTTCCTAAAACAGTATGCTCACCTATTACACCTCTTTCAAATAGATGTATTAAAGTTGTTCTAAACCAGTATCCATTTTTCTTTTTTTATATATATTATTTTCCTTAAGAGAGTTTCAAAAATTTACATAATACAAAGAAATAATGAATACTGTTTTAAAAAAAATAATAATTGAAGCAGGTGTAAAAACACTATCGGTTGGTATAAATGCATATCACTATATACGGCATACTTACTCCACGTGGAGATTGGGAGGTGAGCCACAACCCCAAATTTCAGATATATACATAGCCCACCGGTCATCTCACTATAATGTATTAAGGAAATATATAATACAAAGAAATAATGGAAATCAATTATCAAAAAGAAGTCAATGTTTGCAAATTTCTTAAAATTGGATTACACAATCCATGTAAAAATAAGACTACAAAAGATTCTAATTATTGCAGTTTGCATAAGTGTCGATTGAAAACAAGTCATGTATTGCCATGCTCAATATGTAAAAAAGGTACAAATGCAAAAAATAAAATTTGTACTGATTGTACTGATTGTACTGATTGTCGTGTATTGCCATGCTCAATATGTAAAAAAGGTACAAGAGCAAAAAATAAAATTTGTGCTGATTGTCGTGTATTGCCATGCTCAATATGTAAAAAAAAAGTACAAGAGCAAAAAATAAAATTTGTGCTGATTGTAAAGTTTATGTCAGAATAGTGGATAAATTTATTGGAAATTTACATTATAATGCTGAGTGCTTAAAATTTAGACGTATTCAAGTTTAATCACATTATGGCGGGCGAAGCCAAGCCATGGCGGGTGACCCCTTCAATTCCCTGTGCTCCAATGGACTGTAGGTATAGCGAAGTCACCGGTGGGCCAGAAGCCTCGCTGCATTCTAGGCGTTATATGTGTGGGACCACGATAAAACGCTGGCGGGCGAAGCCACCGGCATGCTGGTTAGACGTAACGCATGTCGGTAAGACGATACGTTGAGCATCGTTAGTCTTTGTGTGGGGGACCATGGTGAAACCATGGTGAGCGACCATGGCGAAGCCATGGCTGGCGAAGCCAAGCCATATATATATATTTTGGTCTAGAAATATATATATTTTTGAGCCATGGGCAGGTGGGCTATGTATTTTAGTCCATGGACAGGTAGGTTATGTTTTTTTGACAGATATTGACCATGTTATGGTTTTTGGTCCAGAATTTTGATGATTTTTAGTCCACATTTTTGATGATTTAGTGATTATGGTGATTTTAGTCCACAAAAATCAAAAAATTTAGGTTTTGATGATTTTGGTCAACAACCCCCCGGCTATGCATTTTAGTCCATGGACAGGTAGGTAATGGTTTTTTTGACAGATATTGACCATGTTATGGTTTTTTGGTTCAGAATGTTGATGATTTTTAGTCCACATTTTTGATGATTTAGTGATTATGGTGATTTTAGTCCACAAAAATCAAAATTTTTAGGTGATGATGATTTTGGTCGACAACCCCTAATTTATACATATATCCATCCCCGATACTAGGAGCGTGTTAAGTATCTTCTAAATTCGGTACGTGTTAAGTACCATCCCCGATACTAGGTACGTGTTAAGTATCTACTAAATTCGGTACGTGTTAAGTACCATCCTCGATACTAGGAACTTGTTAAGTATCTCCTAAATGCGGCACGTGTTAAGTACCATCCCCGATACTAGGAACGTGTTAAGTATCATCCCCGATACTAGGAACGTGTTAAGTATCTCCTAAAGTCGGTTCGTGTTAAGTACCATCCCCGATACTAGGAACGTGTTAAGTACCATCCCCGATACTAGGAACGTGTTAAGTATCTCCTAAATTCGGTACGTGTTAAGTACCATCCTCGATACTAGGTACGTGTTAAGTATCTCCTAAATTCGGTACGTGTTAAGTACCATCCTCGATACTAGGAACGTATTAAGTACCATCCCCGATACTAGGAACGTGTTAAGTACCATCCCCGATACTAGGAACGTGTTAAGTATCTCCTAAATTCGGTACGTGTTAAGTATCATCCTCGATACTAGGTACGTGTTAAGTATCTACTAAATTCGGTACGTGTTAAGTACCATCCTCGATACTAGGTACGTGTTAAGTATCTACTAAATTCGGTACGTGTTAAGTACCATCCTCGATACTAGGTACGTGTTAAGTATCTACTAAATTCGGTACGTGTTAAGTACCATCCCCGATACTAGGAACGTGTTAAGTATCTCCTAAATTCGGTACGTGTTAAGTACCATCCTCGATACTAGGTACGTGTTAAGTATCTCCTAAATTCGGTACGTGTTAAGTACCATCCTCGATACTAGGTACGTGTTAAGTATCTCCTAAATTCGGTACGTGTTAAGTACCATCCTCGATACTAGGTACGTGTTAAGTATCTACTAAATTCGGTACGTGTTAAGTACCATCCTCGATACTAGGTACGTGTTAAGTATCTACTAAATTCGGTACGTGTTAAGTACCATCCCCGATACTAGGAACGTGTTAAGTATCTACTAAATTCGGTACGTGTTAAGTACCATCCCCGATACTAGGAACGTGTTAAGTATCTCCTAAATTCGGTACGTGTTAAGTACCATCCTCGATACTAGGAACGTGTTAAGTACCATCCCCTATACTAGGAACGTGTTAAGTATCATCCCCGATACTAGGAACGTGTTAAGTATCTCCTAAATTCGGTACGTGTTAAGTACCATCCCCTATACTAGGAACGTGTTAAGTACCATCCCCAATACTAGGAACGTGTTAAGTACCATCCCCGATACTAGGAACGTGTTAAGTACCATCCCCGATACTAGGAACGTGTTAAGTACCATCCCCGATACTAGGAACGTGTTAAGTATCTCCTAAATTCGGTACGTGTTAAGTACCAACCCCTATACTAGGAACGTGTTAAGTACCATCCCCGATACTAGGAACGTGTTAAGTACCATCCCCGATACTAGGAACGTGTTAAGTATCATCCCCGATACTAGGTACGTGTTAAGTATCTCCTAAATTCGGTACGTGTTAAGTACCATCCCCTATACTAGGAACGTGTTAAGTACCATCCCCGATACTAGGAACGTGTTAAGAATCATCCCCGATACTAGGTACGTGTTAAGTATCTCCTAAATTCGGTACGTGTTAAGTACCATCCCCGATACTAGGTACGTGTTAAGTATCTCCTAAATTCGGTACGTGTTAAGTACCATCCTCGATACTAGGTACGTGTTAAGTATCTCCTAAATTCGGTACGTGTTAAGTACCATCCTCGATACTAGGTACGTGTTAAGTATCATCCCCGATACTAGGAACGTGTTAAGTATCTCCTAAATTCGGTACGTGTTAAGTACCATCCCCGATACTAGGAACGTGTTAAGTATCTCCTAAATTCGGTACGTGTTAAGTACCATCCTCGATACTAGGTACGTGTTAAGTATCTACTAAATTCGGTACGTGTTAAGTACCATCCCCGATACTAGGTACGTGTTGAGTATCTACTAAATTCGGTACGTGTTAAGTACCATCCTCGATACTAGGTACGTGTTAAGTATCTACTAAATTCGGTACGTGTTAAGTACCATCCCCGATACTAGGTACGTGTTAAGTATCTACTAAATTCGGTACGTGTTAAGTACCATCCCCGATACTAGGTACGTGTTTAGTATCTATTAAATTCGGTACGTGTTAAATACCATCCCCGATACTAGGTACGTGTTAAGTATCTACTAAATTCGGTACGTGTTAAGTACCATCCTCGATACTAGGAACGTTTTAAGTACCATCCTCGATACTAGGTACGTGTTAAGTATCTACTAAATTCGGTACGTGTTAAGTACCATCCCCGATACTAGGTACGTGTTTAGTATCTATTAAATTCGGTACGTGTTAAATACCATCCCCGATACTAGGTACGTGTTAAGTATCTACTAAATTCGGTACGTGTTAAGTACCATCCCCGATACTAGGTACGTGTTAAGTATCTACTAAATTCGGTACGTGTTAAGTATCAATTCCGATACTAGGTACGTGTTAATTATCTACTAAATTCGGTACGTGTTAAGTACCATCCTCGATACTAGGTACGTGTTAAGTATCTACTAAATTCGGTACGTGTTAAGTACCATCCCCGATACTAGGTACGTGTTAAGTATCTACTAAATTCGGTACGTGTTAAGTACCATCCTCGATACTAGGAACGTGTTAAGTATCTCCTAAATTCGGTACGTGTTAAGTACCATCCCCGATACTAGGTACGTGTTAAGAATCTACTAAATTCGGTACGTGTTAAGTACCAATTCCGATACTAGGTACGTGTTAATTATCTACTCAATTCGGTACGTGTTAAGTACCATCCTCGATACTAGGTACGTGTTAAGTATCTACTTAATTCGGTACGTGTTAAGTACCATCTCCGATACTAGGTACGTGTTAAGTATCTCCTAAATGCGGCACGTGTTAAGTACCATCCCCGATACTAGGAACGTGTTAAGTACCATCCCCGATACTAGGAACGTGTTAAGTATCTCCTAAATTCGGTACGTGTTAAGTACCATCCCCGATACTAGGAACGTGTTAAGTATCTCCTAAATTCGGTAGGTGTTAAGTACCATCCCCGATACTAGGAACGTGTTAAGTATCTCCTAAATTCGGTACGTGTTAAGTACCATCCCCGATACTAGGTGCGTGTTAAGTATCTACTAAATGCGGTACGTGTTAAGTACCATCCCCGATACTAGGTGCGTGTTAAGTATCTACTAAATTCGGTACGTGTTAAGTACCATCCTCGATACTAGTTACGTGTTAAGTATCTACTAAATTCGGTACGTGTTAAGTACCATCCCCGATACTAGGTACGTGTTAAGTATCTACTAAATTCGGTACGTGTTAAGTACCATCCTCGATACTAGGTACGTGTTAAGTATCTACTAAATTCGGTACGTGTTAAGTACCAATTATTGAATTCCAAGCATTTCAAGTATTTCTAGGTCCAGAGACAAAATAATGCGCTCATCAGGACAGTTTTTAAACAAAGTATAGATACATGGACAATAATTGGATTAACTCTTCATTTTAATCTAATTTCTTTAACAAACTGACGGCATCCGTGTTTCAAAACATTTGAATCCAGAGAACTCTTCGATTCGTCCAAAAATCTCGAGGTAATCTCAGTCTGAGAAGGAACACAGCTGACATATAGGCTATATCAAGAGGTAATCTCAGTCTGAGAAGGAACACAGCTGACATATAGGCTATATCAAGAGGTAATCTCAGTCTGAGAAGGAACACAACTGACATATAGGCTATATCAAGAGGTAATCTCAGTCTGAGAAGGAACACAACTGACATATAGGCTATATCAAGAGGTAATCTCAGTCTGAGAAGGAACACAGCTGACATATAGGCTATATCAAGAGGTAATCTCAGTCTGAGAAGGAACACAACTGACATATAGGCTATATCAAGAGGTAATCTCAGTCTGAGAAGGAACACAACTGACATATAGGCTATATCAAGAGGTAATCTCAGTCTGAGAAGGAACACAACTGACATATAGGCTATATCTCGAGGTAATCTCAGTCTGAGAAGGAACACAACTGACATATAGGCTATATCAAGAGGTAATCTCAGTCTGAGAAGGAACACAGCTGACATATAGGCTATATCAAGAGGTAATCTCAGTCTGAGAAGGAACACAGCTGACATATAGGCTATATCAAGAGGTAATCTCAGTCTGAGAAGGAACACAGCTGACATATAGGCTATATCAAGAGGTAATCTCAGTCTGAGAAGGAACACAGCTGACATATAGGCTATATCAAGAGGTAATCTCAGTCTGAGAAGGAACACAGCTGACATATAGGCTATATCAAGAGGTAATCTCAGTCTGAGAAGGAACACAGCTGACATATAGGCTATATCAAGAGGTAATCTCAGTCTGAGAAGGAACACAGCTGACATATAGGCTATATCAAGAGGTAATCTCAGTCTGAGAAGGAACACAGCTGACATATAGGCTATATCAAGAGAAAGCGCTTTTCCAGCTGCATAGAATGGGCGATATCTTAAATAAAACTTTCCAATGTAAATAGTACTTGCATCGTGTTTTCTTCAATAATTTAGAAAACATCCGCCATTTGTTCCGTGTTCGGTACCCTTTTAGGTCACGTGTTCCCCCACACTGTTAATGTATTTTTTAAACCCATGTACATTTCACGCATATTTATGCAAATTTATTAAATATATGCAAATTGATTAAATATATATACCATTCAAAGTCGATTCTTGAAACGTATCAGCGTTTTACTTTGCTGAAGATTTTTGTTTTACTATAGAACCGATTAACTCTAGTGAGAATAAGCTAAAATCTAAAACATTTTGATAATGGAAAATCATGAATTGCTGATACTAATGTGTTGTTACTTTAGTGTGTTGGTTGTCATTTGTATTGCTACTGCTGCTGATAATGATGATGATGACGACGACGACGAAGAAAAGAAGACGACGATGATAACAATCATGAGAAATCATTCGTTATGGTTTTAATTAACTAAGCAAGGGTTATGTCCCTTGTCAATTATTTTGAGGACTGTGGTGAATGTTTTTTTTGACATATTTTGTGAATTTTTCGATTATTTGACTGTAAATGAAGACTGCCGATGGTTAAACAATTCAAAGGTATGTACTGTTAGCATATGTTACATACACTTCGATAACTTATTGATAAAACGGAACAATACACTTGTATACTGAAGACGGAGCCCATAAACCACATCGGAATGATCGTCGGGTGATTATTTTGTAAAATCCATAATTTACAGTCACTGCTGAGTGCTGTTCAGGTCAATGGCAGAGCTGCAGATAAGCTGAGTTTTTGAGTAATTTACTCATTACTTTTTTACAAAAACACTCAGTTTTTTTTAAATTGTGAGTATCATAACTCATCAACTTACTACAAATTCTCATAACATATAAAAAAATCATGATTATTATATTTGTATGTATTGACTATAGTCCTGTGGAACAGTTTATTTTATATTAACATGATGTCATGCAGATATGCACTTTTCTGCGTAATAAAGGGATGACCTAATAGATTTTGCTTTATTAGGCACTGACCACTAAAGCAAATCAATGCGAAATCCCTCGGCATTTATTGTACGTAACATTGTCGGTTCCTGAAATACGATTGCCCGACTGGACGTTACCATTCCAGACTGAATCAAGTGGCAAACTAGCCATAACAGAATTTGATAACTGAATAAAACTGGCCGCTGTTTTTTTTTGCCACTAGCGATTGTTAATAAGATCGAACAACTTTTGGTACAATAAACATACTCGCCCCAGGCAGCTTAATTTGTGTCTTTAATTCAATAAACTAATTCATAATTTTGCATTGCCGAGATGTTGAGATTTTGTTTTATTTTCAGTAGGTGATAAAATTTGTATTACTCGGTTTTTATCCTTAGGTTCTATAGCAAAATAAAAATCTTTGGCAGAGTAAAAAGACGATAATTTTCAAGATTTTGATTTCACAAGATACATATATTGAATCAGTTTGCATGAATGTGCATGCAATCTGCAGGGTTTTAAACGAATCACACTGTATATACCTTAATTTTAGCAGTGAACTTGGTTGAACATGAAGGATAAAGACAGAGTTTATCACCTACCAGAATGTATTAGTATGTCTTATTTCTGGTCACTGATTGGTCAGTTATTTTGATGATGCTCTATGAAAATTATGAATTAACCCACACGTGCATTTCACAAGT
>JAWPHD010012863.1:0-72723 GCA_037043455.1 Cyrtodaria siliqua
CAAACCTAGCTAGATCTGCCTTTATTGCACATTTTATGGGCCATCACTATTTGGGTTCCATAGGAGCCCAGAATTTGCAGAAGACAAAATTAATTACCCAACCCTTTACAACATACTATAAGGAAACCAATTCCAAAATTTACTTCAACTAGGACAAGAAATGCAAGAGATATAGACCTGTAAACACAGCTTACACGCAATGTGATGTGAAACAGACACATTTTAAGGGCCATCAGAATTTGGGTTCCATGGGAGCCCAGGGATTACAGGAACCAAAATTGCTTATGCAGCCCTTAAGGTAATGCTATAAGGCAGCCCATGGCCAAATTTGGTTGTGCTAGGATAAGGAATGTAAGAGATATAGACTTGTAAACACAGCTTACACGCAAACCTGAATGTGGGACGCCGACGCCAATGCCGACGCCGTCCCCGGGGTGATTACATAAGCTCTCTTATTCTTCGAATAGTCGAGCTAAAATTGTGGAAAGGAAGTTCAACAAACCAGGACATTTTCCAAATTCAGAAATTATATGAAACATAGTATGTAAAATGAAAATATTAATTATAGATACAAACTCATGGACATGCAACCATGCAGAAAGATAAGAATACCACTATGTTGAACTATATATATCCATATGGAAACAAGAGGGCCTGTATCGCTCAACTGGCTATGTGGAGTATTTGAAGGGGAACACAACAACATGCGCAACTAGACTAGGTATTGATCATTCCTGTCAAGTTTCACTGAAATCCAGCCAGGGTTCAGGAAAAATTGTCTCGATAAAGTTTATGTATATTAGGCCATAACTCATTCAACAAGAACACGGCGATAACAGGTGCAACTAGGCTTGGTACTCATTATCCATGCCAAAATTCATTGAAATTCGGCCAGGAATTCTGAAGAGACTAGTCTGATAAAGTTTGTGTATCAAAACATTAAAAGGGCCATAACTCTGCCAAAAATCGTTCAACCGAAATACGGCTTTGATATGCATTACTAGGCTTGGTACTGATCATCCCTGCAAAATTTCGTTGAAATCCAGCCAAGGGTTCAAGAGAAATAGTCCAGTTAAATATTGTGTAGTAAAACCTTTAGTAGTAAAACCTTTAAAGGGCCACAACTCAGCCAAAAATCATTCAAGCGGAACATTGTTAAGATATGTACCACTAGGTCTGGTACTGATCATCCATGAAAAGTTTCGCATTGTGTTTTACGGCACGTCGACACAATAATCCCACTGGATGTTTTTTTAACTCGTCCAAGCTTTCATTGATATTAACAATATGTGCAAGTTTGGTAAAGATCACATAATAAATGAATGTGCTAGTGTTCACAGGGCAGAATATGGCATTTTTCAGCAAACCAAGGGCCATAACTCCGCTGATACTCATTCAATTTAGCTAGTTTTTGAACTTGTCCGAGTTTTCATTGATATTAACAATCAGTGTAAGTTTGGTAAAGATCAAATAATAAATGAAGGTGCTAGAGAGTTCACAAGGCTTAATATGGCATTTTTTAGCAAAACAAGGGCCACAACTCCTGTGAAACTAATCTGATCTGGCTGGTTATCGAAATTGTCCGAGCTTTCACTGATATAAAGACACTGGCAAAGTTTTGTTAAGATCTGATTAATAATGAAGTCCCTAGAGTGTTCACAAGGCAAAAGATGACGGACAACGGACGACTGACAACTGACGATGGACAACTCGCTATCCCATAAGCCGAAGGCCAGCAGCGCTAAAAACGAGGTTTAAATAATGGTTTAGTTTCAAAATACATGTTTATATAGTTGAAATACTTTTCTAACTCGAATCATAATATATTTATATATTTTTTTATTCATAGGCTCACAAAACCCGTGTAAAACATATATTCAAACAACACACGAAGAATTTAAATTTCTTTAGTCAAACTGCCAGAATCACATGATGGTAGTATGCCAGTGGACCAATATATGTATATGGAACCAGATACTGTCAGTTTTAAAAACAGGATAGTCAAGAGATACAAATACACACCAGAGTTTGCAGAATGGATACCTCTATCAGAAGTATGTTTATATAGTTAAAATACTTTTCTAACTCGAATCATAATATATTTATATATTTTTTTATTCATAGGCTTACATAACCCGTGTAAAACATTATTCAAACAAGACACTGTTGAAGAATTTAAATTTCTTTAGTCAAACTGCCAGAAGTGCCAGATAGAAGTATGCCAGTGGACCAATATAAAATTATGTACAGTCGAACCTCGATAGCTCGAAGTCAGCGGGACCACAGGGATATGTTTGAGCTATCGGTGGCTTTGAGGCATCGAGGTAACGGTAAAAACCAAAATATCTATCCGAATTTGTGTACCACTCGAAATAGTGTTACTTGTGTACGTGATGTATCGTTCTCGGTATGTTTTTTTATGTTCATGCATGTTTGTTTAAACCTCATAACAGATATATAACATGTAATTGTTACACTGAAAATACAAGAAAAACTGCAATAATGTGTTTGTTTTATCATTTATTTAAAGAAATATCACACTAATAGATTTTAACATACATCCAGAAGTCCGAATAATGAGAACAAGGTAAGACTGGTTTCCGTACATTATTTAATTAGAAAATCAACTGTGTTTAATTTAGCGTAATTAACAGTAAACGAAGTTTACTAAACATAAATTTTATCTGTCTTTTATCGCTTTTCAATCATAAATGTTCGCACCTTTAACAACCAACTTTATCTGTTTTCGCACTATGATCGAACTTGCTACAAACAAATACAAACTCGACGATTACAATTAATATGGCCGACGTCGCATGGCAACGGATCATCACCTTCGATTAAGCGCGGTTTAAATTCACACAAAAATGAATCTTCGGACCGTAAAAAGTATTCGAGCGAGCCGGGGTATTCGAGAAATAATATTCGAATAATCGAGGTTAAATTACATTGATTTATATAGGAGTTGTGTTGGGACCGGAAAATGTGTTCGAATTACCCGAATTACCCGAATCACCGGTGTTCGAGCTATCGAGGTTCGACTGTATATGAAACAAGACACTGTCAGTTTTAAAAACAGGATAGTCAAGAGATACAAATACACACCATAGTGTGCAAAGTGGATACCTCCAACAGAAGTACAATTTCCTATAAGTTGCATAATATTTCAGATAGTTGCATTTTAATGAATATGTGGAGATGAAAGAGACAGACCTAAAAGACGTGGTGTGATTTAGTTCATGAAAACTGCAAGTAACCGAGTCCGAAATTGTGTATATAGAATAGGTTACCAGAAATCAGCCATCATCAGCAGTATGGCATAATCAGACTATTGGATGTATATAATGACACTAATGCCGGTAACTCAAAATTGTTTGAAAACACACCAAACCACTCCAGTGCCTTCCTTAATCAAAATGATTTGTGTACCACTGAAACATCCACCAGAGAACCATCCCCTCTGTTCCACAGAACTGTCCCTTGAAAGTTCATGACAAAGATTTATGTACCAAAGAACTGTCCCCTGAAACATGTTTTTTAAACCTTCTGACGACGATGTACATTCATAACGTTCACATCCGGTCAGCAAGGGGAAACATGTTTTTTAAACCTTCTGACGACGATGTGTATTCATAACTTTCACATCCGGTCAGCTTCCGGTAGGTTGAAATATTCAGTAGGTGAAAATTAAGGGGTTTACTCTGACTTTTATCTTCAATCTCTATATGAAAAATGAAAATATTAGACCATGATTTAAATTAAATATATTCATATTGGTGTTTTAAAATCAGGCAACACCAAAAGAAGATACATAGAAGTACACAAAAAATAAAGCTTTTAATATAATTATCAGTACAAACTAGTTTTATAAAAGGCTAGTCAGTTGAGCACGAACGATAAACACCGAGTTTACCCCCTACCGGAATGTGGAGGTCTTTTATGTTATTGATCACTGATTGGTCAAATTAATTTGATGATGTTATGTGAAAGTTATGAATATATAGTTCTTTTGTTTCTTATATAAGTGATACTGTTCATGGGACGGTGCTGTGGTTTGCAAATCTTTTTAAGTTTCTCCAATCTTTGGCAGGAACTTTCAGGGGATTCTGTTGTGTTTAAAAAACATGTACTTGTTGTAAAATTTGGCTAGTTTTCGAAACTGTCCGAGCTTTCATTGATATAAAGACACTGGCAAAGTGTCGTTAAGATCTGATTAATAATGAAGTCCCTAGAGTGTTCACAAGGCAAAAGACGACGGACAACGGACGACTGACAACGGACGACGGTCAACTCGATATCCCATAAGCTAGAGCTAAAAACGAGGTTTAAATAATGGTTTAGTTTCAATAATCGAGGTTAAATTACATTGATTTATATAGGAGTTGTGTCGGGACCGGAAAATGTGTTCGAATTACCGATGGTATTCGAATCACCGGTGTTCGAGCTATCGAGGTTCGACTGTATATGGAACAAGACACCGTCAGTTTTAAAAACAGGATAGTCAAGAGATATAAATACACACCATAGTGTGCAAAGTGGATACTTCCAACAGAAGTACAATTTCCTAAATTCAACATCTCGCAAAAATCAACATCGCAGCTGGAATGAAAATATGGTTACGACAGGAATATTACACCGCAACAAAATTCGATCAGCACCAATTCCAACCACAGTGGTACGAATGAAGGAACGTACATTACATCATCCTTCTAGGACTATAAGTTGCATAGTATTTCAGGTAGTTGCATTTTAATGAATATATGGAGATGAAAGAGACAGACCTAAAAGACGTGGTGTGACTCAGTTCATGAAAACTATAAGTAACCGAGTCCGAAGTTGTGTATATATATATAGAACAGGTTACCAGAAACCAGCCATCATCCGCAGTATGGAATGATCAGACTATTGGACATATAATGGCACTAATACCGGTAACTCAAAATTGTTTGAAAACAAACTAAACCACTCCAGTGCCTTTCTTAATCAAAAAGATTTTTGTACCATTGAAACATCCCCTGAAAGTTCCTGCCAAATATCTGTGTACCAGAGCACCGTCCCCTGTGAACCAAAGAACTGTCCCCTGAAACATGGTTTTTAAACCTTCTGACGACGATGTACATTCATAACGTTCACATCCGGTCAGCAAGGGGAAACATGTTTTTTAAACCTTCTGACGACGATGTGTATTCATAACTTTCACATCCGGTCAGCTTCCGGTAGGTTGAAATATTCAGTAGGTGAAAATTAAGGGGTTTACTCGGACTTTTATCTTAAATCTCTATATGAAAAATGAAAATATAAGACAATGATTTAAATTAAATATATCCATATTGGTGTTTTAAAATCAGGCAACACCAAAAGAAGATACATAGATGTACACAAAAAATAAAGCTTTTAATATAATTATCATTACAAACTAGTTTTATAAAGGGCTAGTCAGTTGAGCACGAACGATAAACACAGAGTTTACCCCCTACCAGAATGTGGAGGTCTTTTATGTTATTGATCACTGATTGGTCAAATTAATTTGATGATGTTATGTGAAAGTTATGAATATATAGTTCTTTTGTTTCTTATATAAGTGATACTGTTCATGGGACGGTGCTGTGGTTTGCAAATCTTTTTAAGTTTCTCCAATCTTTGGCAGGAACTTTCAGGGGATTGTTCTGCTGTGTTTAAAAAACATGTACTGTGTTGTAAAATTTGGCTAGTTTTCGAAACTGTCCGAGCTTTCATTGATATAAAGACACTGGCAAAGAGTCGTTAAGATCTGATTAATAATGAAGTCCCTAGAGTGTTCACAAGGCAAAAGACGACGGACAACGGACGACTGACAACGGACGACGGTCAACTCGATATCCCATAAGCTAGAGCTAAAAACGAGGTTTAAATAATGGTTTAGTTTCAAAATACATGTTTGTATAGTTAAAATTCTTTTCTAACTCTAATCATAATCTATTTATATATTTATGTTTTTCATAGGCTCACATAACCTGCGTAAAACATCATTCAAAACAATCAAACTGCCAAATGGAAGTATGCCAGTGGACCAATATATGTATATGGAACCAGACACTGTCAGTTTTAAAAACAGGATAGTCAAGAGATACAAAGTTTGCAAAAAGGATACCTCCAACAGAAGTACAATTTCCTAAATTCAACATCTCGCAAAAATCAACATCGCAGCTTGAATGAAAATATGGTTACGACAGGAATATTACACCGCAACAAAATTCGATCAGCACCAAATACATATAGACGGTTAAATCTTTTTTTTTGTACAGGTACAAGTGCTAGTGCCACTTACTTCCAGGCATACCTACTTGAAGGTTTAGTTAGATGGAATGAGGATAGAATGTTGGCAGTCGTAACAACATATGTGGTCCTAGGTTCAACTGTCTACTATGGTATTATGCGCTACGCAGCAAATGCACTTGGGGGAAAGTGTCCTTAGAAGCCCTACCCAAACTTCAAAGAGTCGAGGAAATTTACGGGCGAGGAAATGTTTCGAATAACTGGCTGTTCATTTTAAATCTTACTTTAAGGAAACAGATAAACAGCATTTTAAGTTGGCGTCAATACCCTATAAAAATGCTTGAAGAAGTCATTAAATCAAATCAAATGGAAGCGTGCCAAAACTCGGACAAACACTGTTGGAAAAAAGATTTCCATACCCGATTGTTATATGTCTTTCTGGTATACATAAAAGAGATCACCTATTTCAAAAACGTAAACAATCAAACAGAGACAGAATAAAACTAAATAAAATTAAAAACATCATCAAACACAAAATCAAAACAGCACGCACAAACTACCTTGAAAACATCCTAAACATACAGCAACAACAACAGGACAAAACAGAATGTTTTAAATTTTCAACCAAGAAACTTTATAGTCTCATTAAAAATTCCAGACAAGACTCACACGGCATTGCACCACTCAAGGATCAACTTAAACAAAACCTCAAATCTAACAACACAGACAAAGCAAACATACTTTCAATCAGTATTCTCTCACATGTCACCCCTCAGACTAGGACAATCATGTCTAAATGCACTCAACAAAACTAAATATCCACAGATGCCAGACATACAATCAGTAAAAATGGAGTTTACAAACTACTTACAAACCTTAAAACGGACAAAGCAGCAGGACCAGATAACATTAAACCTCTTCTCCTTAAAGAACTCTCAAATGAAATTGCAGATATTGTCCAAATTATTTTTCAGAAATCTCTTTCAAGTGGCGAACTACCTTCTGACTGGAAGAAAGCGAATGTAGCTCCTTTGTACAAAAAGGGTGATACAAGCGACCCAGCAAATTACAGACCTATTTCCCTAACTTGCAGAACTTTAGGCTTCCTAAAAAGAAACATACCCACAAAACATGAAAAAGTACGCGAACTTGCATATACCACTCTCGTTAGACCACAACTCGAATACGCATCCACAGTCTGGTCACCATACACACTCACTAACATAATTAAAGTAGAAATTATACAACGCTGCGCAGTCAGATGGGTCAACAACAACTGTTCACCATATCACAGTGTAACAGAGATGCAAGCAAGTCTTGGCTGGAAAACACTAAAAGATAGAAGAATTGACTCAAAATTGTTAATGTTTTATAAAATATTCCATCACCAGGTTGAAATTCCAATACCTCCTTATCTCCAACACCTTATCAGAATGACCAGACACATGCACCCAAACTCTCTCATACAAATTCATACAAATGCAAACTTCTACAAATTTTCTTTTTTTCCTCACACAGTCACACTATGGAATTCGCTTCCTCATAGTACTGCTGTCCTACCAAACATAGATTTGTTTAGGCAGTCAGTCAGCCAGCTGAATCGCCATTGAGATCCGAAAGTTGTTGTTTTTAAAACTCTTTTTTATTTCTTCTATTAACACTCCTTTACTTCACTTTTTCACTTAGTCTTATCTATCTACTTTTAACTTTTCTCACTATTCTCACCGACAAACGCACTTATTTCGCTTAAAATACCCGTGAAGGGAGTATAGCAGTATATACAGATAGATAGATAGATAGATACATGTTTTTAAAGAAAAAAACATGATACATGTTTTTAAAGAAAAAAACATGTGTGTAATCAAATGACTGTCTGTGTAATGCATACTATACATCGCTTTTAACAGCCAATGAAAATGAAAGGTATACCCATATGACTAAGTAGACATTTCTCAACAATACCCATTTCAGTTTGGCCATTACCCAGTTTAAACCACAATGATAGATAAATAACCAATTACCTGCCAAACCTTATCTGTGGATCTGTTACTTTGACAACTTTCACTTCAGCTGGGAATTGATGAGATCATATTTGACATTTGGAAGTTTTAACATCTGTTTAATAAACTGTATTTAGGATTCTTTGCATAATAATGTTTATTATTTCAACTCTTAAACTCAATGGCACCCTCCGAGGGTATGTATGTGATATAGTTTATTATTTTATTTACAGGAGAGAAGATAGTTGTAGAATACCTCTTTAACCAGACCGGTATTGTCTTAGGTACTTCATGAGGTTATGAAGGAACCAGATAGAGAAGAGTCTGCTGCCTTGGAGGATCAAACACAGGAAAGCACCGACGTGGACTTTGAGGATGAGGAAGCTGATGACCCCACCATTCCTTTGCTAGAGTTGATCATCTCTCCAGAAGTACGTCACACTCCTGTAATACCCTCAACATTGCCAGGTATGTCACACTCATGTGAGGTTCAGCCCCGGATCAACATTAACCTCGCCGGGACCTACAAAGCCCATACTCACGATACCTTCAGAAGCGGCTTACAAAACCATGCTTGACAACCGTCCATCACTTACAAGTAAGCAGACACAAATGAAATAATACTCAAAGATCACATTTCAGGTCAAGGATTCAATGAATAAACATTTTCCGTGGCATTTGTCGATTTTGGATCCTGAGCTTTCACACAGAAAAAGGTAATATTATACTCCCATATCAAAATCATAAGGCAGTGAGACAGTAATCACTCTCACCTGATGATGCAAACAAAACTGAATCAATGTTTATACCACCGTCAGTTAACAATCATATTAAGAGAAATCAAACAAGAAAAAGTATCACCTGCCACCGTTTGCTTACAAGTGAAGACATTGTAAATGAAAAGTTGGTCACTGAGCAAGTAAGACTACAAAGAGATCAGAAAAAGAAAGATAGAGAAATGAAGCATGAAGAGTCTAATGAAGTTAAATTGGAAATAGTGAAAGAATAACTACTTCGACTATATATAGATTATTACGTTTTTCCCTCTGTGTAGACAGTGTTTGAACGAAGTTCCATTGTTTATATCAATATTGCCATCAAACAGCATTCCCAATAAAACAAATAAAAAGAAAAATGTCAAGTTAATACCATAATCTAATGATATTAAAAAATGATATATGTTTACTTTGAACTCGCTTTATGCGTTTTCCTGAAAATACGGATTGACCACCCTTGCTTTAAACTAAATTCGCAACATCTGGGCCATGGTTAACCATCATAAAAGCAAAGAAAATCGCTTCAGTCAGTTCATGCGAATGAATGAGACCTTCAGTTTCATATATACTTGGATTAATTTTATGTGGAAAAACATAAAATTAATGGACTTAAAAAAAATCATGTTTGTTGTAGACAACAATTACTTAAATCAAACAACTTTAAGTGATGAAAACAAAATACTCTTTTTTAAAAAAGATGGTACTGTCCATATTTTCCCTACTACATATTGGTGTCTGTATTTTTTCTATTATTAACATGTCCGTATTTTCCCTACCTTGTCCCTATTTTAACGGATTGACCACCCTTGCTTTAAACTAAATTCCCAACATCTGGGCCATGGTTAACCATCATAAAAGCAAAGAAAATCGCTTCAGTCAGTTCATGCGAATGAATGTGACCTTCAGTTTCATATATATATGCTTTACTAATGCCACTTATAATGGCTGTAAGCATCGGTGTGTAAATATTGTTCGTATTTACTTGGATTGCCCCTAAAAGTAATTAAGGTGATCGTTCTGGAGACGGTCCTAATAAACCTTAATGATGTCTTTTATATGCAGTTAAATCACAATTTTTTTATTTTTTTTCTGTTTATATTATCAAAAGTAACCCAGGAAAAGAATGTCTGAAAAAAACAAATCTAAATCTAAATTACACCATTACAGGAAATCCTGCTTTATTCAATCCCCAAGTAAAGAATGCCAAGAAGCATGCAGGAAAAAGTGGAAATCTTTAATAATTGGAAGCGAAATCACGCAACACTTAGGTAATTGGAAATCAAATTTACACTTTAGTAATTGGAAGTGAATTTACACAACACTTTAGTAATTGGACGGGAAATTACACAATCCTTTAGTAACTGGGAGCAAAATTATGCAACACTAAATATAGTAATTGGAAGGAAATTTATGCACAGATTTAGTAATTGAAAGCAAAGTTACACAACAAAGACTGAATCATCTTGCAGTGAATCTATTAAAGGGAATCTTCTTTCGATGCAGGTAATCTTTATTAACTAAAGGAGGGTTCAAAGAACCATCTTACTGATGCAGACAAAACGGTCACATGTTACATGATTGCCAAACAACGAAAGGAAAAATGTGGAAAGAAACAAGAGGGCCTGTATCGCTCTACTGGCTATGTGGAGTATTTGGTGGGGAACACGACAACATGCGCAACTAGACTAGTTACTGATCATTCCTGCCAAGTTTTACTCAAATCCAGCCTGTAAATTGTCTGGATAAAGTTTGTGTATATTAGGCCATAACTCAACCACAACACGGCGATGTTAGGTGCAACAAGGCTTGGTACTCATCATCCATGCCAAAATTCATTGAAATTCGGCCAGGAATTCAGAAGGGACTAGCCTGGATAAAGTTTGTTTATCAAAACCTTAAAAGGGCCATGACTGTGCCAAAAAAATGTATTCCGAAATACGGCAGTGACATGCATAACTAGGCTTGGTACTGATCATCCCTTCAAAGTTTCGCTGAAATCCAGCCAAGGGTTCAAGATAAATAGTCCAGATAAATATTGTGTAGTAAAACCTTTAAAGGGCCACAACTCAGCCAAAAATCATTCAAGCGGAACATTGCTATGACATGTACCACTAGGCCTGGTACTGATCATCCCTGAAAAGTTTCGCTGAAATCCGGCCAGGGGTTTGTGTATTAAAACCTTGATTGAATGAATTGTGTTTTACGGCATGTCGACACACTAATCCCATTGGCTGTTTTTGTAACTCATCCTAACTTTCATTGATATTAACAATATGTGCAAGTTTGGTAAAGATCAAATAATAAATGAAGGTGCTAGAGTGTTCACAGGGCAGAAAATGGCATAGTTTAGCAAATTCAAGGGCCATAAGTCAAGCACAAATGTTCCGATCTGGCTGTTTTTCAAACTCTTCCAAGATATCATTGCTATTAACAATCTGTGCAAGTTTGGTAAAGATCAAATAATAAATGAAGATGCTAGAATGTTCACAAGGCTTAATATGGCATTTTTCAGCAAAACAAGGGCCACTACTCCTGTGAAACTAATCCGATCTAGCTGGTTTTCGAAACTGTCAGAGCTTTCATTGATATAAAGACATTGGCAAAGTTTTGTTAACATCTGATTAATAATGAAGTCCCTAGAGTGTTCACAAGGCAAAAGACGACAGACAACGGACGACTGACAACTGATGATGGACAACTCGCCATCCCATAAGCCGAAGACCAGCAGAGCTAAAACCGAGGTTCAAATAATGGTTTAGTTTCAAAATACATGTTTATATAGTTAAAATACTTTTCTAACTCGAATGATAATATATTTATATATTTTTTTATTCATAGGCTCACGAAACCCCTGTAAAATATATTCAAACAAGACACGAAGAATTTAAATTTCTTTAGTCAAACTGCCAGAAGTACATGCTAGAAGTATGCCAGTGGAACAATATATGTATATGGAACCAGATACTGTCAGTTTTAAAAACAGGATAGTCAAAAGATACAAATACACATAAGAGTTCGCAAAATGGATACCTCTATCAGAAGTACAACTTCCTAAATTCAACATCGCGCAAAAATCAGCATCGCAGCAGAAATGAAAATATGGTTAGGACAGGAATATTACACCGCAACAAAATTCGATCAGCACCAATTCCAACCACAGTTGTACGAATGAAGGAACGTACATTACATCATCCTTCTAGGACTATAAGTTGCATAGTATTTCAGGTAGTTGCATTTTAATGAATATGTGTAATTGCAAGAGACAGACCTAAAAGACGTGGTGTGATTCAGTTCATGAAAACTATAAGTAACCCCGTCCGAAGTTGTATATATATAGAATAGGTTACCAGAAACCAGCCATCATCCGCAGTATGGCATGATCAGACTATAATGGCACTAGTACCGGTAACTCAAAATTGTTTGAAAACAAACCAAACCACTCCAGTGCCTTCCTTAATCCAAAAGATTTGTGTACCACTGCAACATCCCCTGAAAGTTCCTGCCAAATATCTGTGAACCTGTGAGAGAACTGTCCCCTGTGTACCACAGAACTGTCTCTTGAAAGTTCATGAAAAAGATTATGCACAACATTAGCAACTAATTAGAATCAAATTTACACAACACTTTAGTAATTGGACGGTAAATTACACAACACTAGTAACTGGGAGCAAAATTATACAACACTTTAGTAATTGAAAGGGAATTGATGCACAACTTTAGTAAATTGAAAGCGAAGTTACACAACAAATATGAGGCACCATACGTGACTATATGTTGTAAGATAAATATATACGTTGTGTGTAAAATATATATATTGAATATAAAATTATATATGATACAGAGATTACAGACACATATATACGTTACTCCGAAATATATATATTGAAAACAAAATTATATATGATACATACAAATATGTACGTTACTCCGAAATATATATATTGAAAACAAAAATATATATCATACAAATATATATATGTTACTCCTAGAAATGTATATTGAAAAATATATATTCTGTTTTTAAATATATATTGTAGACGCAAATATATACCTTACTTTGAAAACATGTTTTTTCCCTAATTTATATATTGTAGATGCAAACATTCAAATGTTATACCGAAAAATATATTCGCTTTATAAAAAATATATTGAAGATAACAATATTTGAGATGAAAATAAATAGTTTCTCTAAAATGAATATATTGCATACACAAATATATCAATGAAAGATTGATAAATAAATGGTGCGAACTTCTGGGTGACCGAAACCATATGTCGATGCCGAACTAAATAACTATATGTGTTTTCCAAATATATACGTTATCATAGACAGTGCTAAAAATAAATACGTTATCCTAGACTGCTACACTGTCCCGTTTTTTTCAAACTGTTGCAAGTCAATTATGCTGGGTGTAATAAAGGCTAAAAATACGGATATGCGCAGCAGTAAAGCGATTGCGAGCGTCTACTCCGCGTAAACTTTAATGCTGTAGGTGTTTGTTTTGTAGGTCCAACATTACAGCCTACATGTATGTCTCTGGTAAATGATGATGAACCATTAGTATATCTCTCCCTCGTTTTGCTGACAAACTGAATGTTGTTTAATGTCTTATCAACACAGTATAGGTTATTTAGAGCCGCCCAGAGAGAGGGGAAGGATACATAGCAATCCGGGAACCGTGCTCTACTTATTATCGAATAGATTCCTATGGTTCTTTAACGTGCTCGGAACAGACCAATACACGGGACCGCCCGGTTTAGGTCTCCATCCGACGGACGAGGCTAAGGGAAAGTGTTTTGCCCAAGAACACACCGACGAATATCAGTGACACCACGGAGGATTGAACCCGGGATCTCCGGTTACAAATCCGCCGCGCTACCGACGGCGCCATGCCAGCCTAGGCCACGCGCCTGATGCATTCGGACAATATAAACATCATTGAGGTGGTGGAACGGATGGTGGGGGATACGGTTTACGTGAGCAATACGTTGGTAAGAAGATTGGTGCATCGACGAATCTGATATGCCACGACAGTTTCTTGTATTACAAGACTACTTTTGGACGTAGTATGATCATTATCGCAGTCGCGTATTTTAATATCAGCATACTCGAGATACTAGCTATTGTAGTCCAACAATAACGAGCTCTGAACCAAGGTCTGAAATTGCGGGTTACTTAACAACTGATGAAGTTTTTTGAAAAAAATATTATTCTATCTGACAGACAACATTGTTTCAGAAAGAAGAGATCCTGTGAGAGCCAGCTCATAATCACGCTCCAGGACTTAGCATCCGGTCTAAATGACAAACAACAGCCATTCTGCTCGACTTCGGGTATTGCGTAGACTCCAAGCAGAGATGTTTTAACCTGTTTTTAACTGCACTTGGACCTTTCAATACTTGTACATAGTTTACCACATGTGCGAATATGTATCTGAGGAACCCGGCACATTATAGGAAGAAGAAGAAGAAGAAGAAGAAGAAGAATAGTTCTTCGTACGTTAGCCGTTTGGTTGTCTCGAGTTTGAAAAACGGGACAGTGTAGCAGTAAACACCAAAGTATATATTTGCAGCAGTCTATGCCAACGTATATATTTGCAGAAGGCATATACATTTGGAAAACAAATATTTATTTAGTTTCGCACCATTTATTTATCTATCTTTCATTGATATATTTGTGTCTGCAATATATTTATTTTAGAGAAACTATTTATTTTTATCTCAAATATTTTCATCTTCAATATATTAAGACGGTATAACATATACATGTTTGCGTCTACAATATATAAATTAAGAAAAACATATATTCAGAGTAACGTATATATTTACGTCTACAATATATATTTTTGGACAGAATATATATTTTTCAGAATATATATTTCTAGAAATAACATATATTTGTATGATATATATTTTTGGACAGAATATATATATTTCGGAGTAACGTATATATTTGTCTATATCATATATATTTTGTATTCAATATATATATTTCGAAGTAACGTATATATTTGTCTGTATCATATATATATATTTGTATTCAGTATATATATTTTACACACAACGTATATATTTATCTTACAACATGTATGGCGCCTCATAAACAAAGACTGAATCATTTTGCAGTGAATCTTCTTTCGATGTAGGTAATCTTTATTAACTAAAGGTAGGGTTCAAAGAAGCATCTTACTGATGCAGATAAAACACTCACATGTGACATGATTGCCAAACAACGAAAGGAAAAATGTGGAAAGGAAGTTCAACAAACCAGGACATTTTCCAAATTCAGAAATTATATGAAACCAGGTGGTTTTTTTACTATATAACTGACGCCGGATACCGGCGTCTTCCCCTATCTGGGGAACCTACATTTTTCTCCTTGTTAAGGTTAAAAATTCCCCTCTACAGAAAGTTCCCCTTTAATTTAAAGACTAATAAATCATGGACGGAAAAAACAATAAATCGCCTTCGACGCTTCGCAATTGTTTATCGTAGAACACTTTACGGTTTACCTTTACGACAATGACTAATAACAAGGGAAGTAACTGTTGTGGTTTCTGGTATATTTTGTGAACTTTTATTAGCGATGTCGCACAACTGGCAAAATTACCGCCAGAAAATTAAAACAGATAAAAGTGACAACTCTATAACAAAATATTTTGTCAAGCAATGCACCCCAAGTCCAGCTCCCGGAGGCTCTAATACGGAAGATATATTACTAGTAGACCCTGATCATGCTTCTGCGCAAAATGTGACAGTTTTTAATGTTCTTTTGCTTGTTTTTGTGGAAGGAATGTCAGTGATATTATTTTTTGATTAGTGTGACTATAAATAAAGAAGTTTTTTATTCATGATTTATTTGGTATTTTATAGTAATGACTACTTTTTAAAGTTAGTAACATATCATTGGATAAACATGATTATGGAAACATTTAAATTAAAGATTAAAATGCCTTTTTAATCAATTTTAATTTTCCCCTCAAAACAACCAAATGCACGCAATTTTACCCCTTAATCGAAAAAAATCGCGCGTTTTTTCCCCTCTGAAAGGGCCTGGACGCCTTCCCCTATTAGTAAAAAAAACACCTGGAAACATAGTATGTAAAATAAAAATATTAATTATAGATACAAACTCATGGACAACCATGCAGAAAGATAAGAATACCACTATGTTGAACTATATATATCCATATGGAAACAAGAGGGCCTGTATCGCTCTACTGGCTATGTGGAGTATTTGATGGGGAACACGACAACATCCGCAATTAGACTAGGTACTGATTATTCCTGCCAAGTTTCACTGAAATCCAGCCAGGGGTTCAAGAAAAATTGTCTGGATAAAGTTTATGTATATTAGGCCATAACTCATTCAACCAGAACACGGCGATGATAGGTGCAACTAGGCTTGGTACTCATCATCCATGCCAAAATTCATAGAAATTCGGCTAGGAATTCAGAAGAGACTAGTCTGGATAATGTTTGTGTATCAAAACCTTAAAAGGGCCATAACTCTGCCAAAAATCTTTCAACCGAAATACGGCGATGACATGCATAACTAGGCTTGGTACTGATCATCCCTGCAAAGTTTCGTTGATATCCAGCTAAGGGTTCAAGAGAAATAGTCCAGATAAATATTGTTAGTAAAACCTTTAGTAGTAAAACCTTTATAGGGCTACAACTCAGCCAAAAATCATTCAAGCGGAACATTGTTAAGACATGTACCACTAGGCATGGTACTGATCATTCCTAAAAAGTTTCGCTGAAATTCGGCCAGGGGTTCAGTAAAGAAATTCCGGTCAAAGTTTGTGTATTAAGACCTTGAATGAATGAATTGCGTTTTACGGCATGTCGACACACTAATCCCACTGGCTGTTTTTTTAACTCGTCCATGCTTTCATTGATATTAACAATATCTGCAAGTTTGGTAAAGATCAAATAATAAATGAATGTGCTAGAGTGTTCACAGGGCAGAATACGGCATTTTTCAGCAAACTCCGCTGTTACTCATTCAATTTGGTTAGTTTCGAACTTGTCCGAGGTTTCATTGATATTAACAAATGTTCCGATCTGGCTGTTTTTCAAACTCGTCCAAGGTTTCACTGCTATTAATAATCTGTGCAAGTTTGGTAAAGATCAAATAATAAATAAATGTGCTAGAGAGTTCACAAGGCTTAATATGGCATTTTTCAGCAAAACAAGGGCCACAACTCCTGTGAAACTAATCTGATATGGCTGGTTTTCGAAACTATCCGAGCTGTCACTGATATAAAGATACTGGCAAAGTTTTGTTAAGATCTGATTAATAATGAAGTCCATAGAGTGTTCACAAGGCAAAAGATGACGGACAACTGACAAATAACGATGGACAACTCGCCATCCCATAAGCCAATGGCCAGCAGCGCTAAAAATAACTCGAATCATAATCTATTTATATATTTATGTTTTTCATAGGCTCACAGAACCTGCGTAAAACATTATTCAAACAAGACACTGTTGAAGAATTTAAAGTTCTTCAATCAAACTGCCAAATGGAAGTATGCCGGTGGACCAATATATGTATATAGAACCAGACACTGTCAGTTTTAAAAACAGGACAGTCAAGATACAAATACACACCAGAGTTTGCAAAATGGATAACTCCAACAGAAGTACAATTTCCTAAATTCAACATCTCGCAAAAATCAACATCGCAGCGGGAATGAAAATATGGTTAGGACAGGAATATTACACCCCAACAAAATTGGATCAGCACCAATTCCAACCACAGTGGTACGAATGAAGGAACGTATATTACATCATACTTCTAGGACTATAAGTTGCATAGTATTTCAGGTAGTTGCATTTTAATGAATATGTGGAGATGAAAGAGACAGACCTAAAAGACGTGGTGTGATTCAGTTCATGAAAACTATAAGTAACCGAGTCCGAAGTTGTGTATATAGAATAGGTTACCAGAAACCAGCCATCATCCTCAGTATGGCATAATCAGACTATTGGACATTTAATGGCACTAGTACCGGTAACTCAAAATTGTTTGAAAACAACCCAAACCACTCCAGTGCCTTCCTTAATGAGATTTGTGTACCACTGAAACATCCGCTGGAAGTTCCTGCCAAATATCTGTGTACCAGAGAACCGTCCCGTGTACCACAGAACTGTCCCTTGAAAGTTCATAACAAAGATTTATGTATATAAGCGGTACTGGTCACGGGACGGTGCTGTGGTATGTACATCTTTTTAAGTTTCTCCAATCTTTGCCAGGAACTTTCAGGGGATGGTTCTGTGGTGTTTAAAAAACATGTACTTATGTTGTAAAATTTGGCCGTTGTTTGCAGGATAGCTTATTTAATATAAACAATATATATAGACGGTTAATCTTATTTTTTGCACAGGTACAAGTGCTAGTGCCATTTATTTCCAGGAGTACCTACTTGAAGGTTTAGTTAGATGGAATGAGGATAGAATGTTGGCAGTCGTAACAACATCTACTGTTCCAGGTTCAACTGTCTACTATGGTAATATGCGCTACGCAGCAAATGCACTTGAGGAAAGTGTCCTGAGAAGAAATCCCTACCCCAACTTCACAGAGTTGAGGAAGTTAACGATCCCGTAAATGTTAGGAACATCGCTGTTCATTTTACATCTTACTTCAAGGAAACAGATAAGCAGCGTTTTAAGTTTGCGTAAATACCCTATAAACAGGAGTTCAATGACCTTGAAGCTCTACTGATAGAGTTTGATAGCTTGGTGAGCATTCCTAGTGAAGTTTTATAAAATCTGTCAAGTAGTTTCAAAGGAGTAGTCGCTACAAGTTGAAGTTTTTACTATATAACTCTACGTAAACAAAAATGGCCACTGGCAGCCATGTTTAATGTCGAATCAAAATAATTTTCTACAAGGATCAACATCTTGTCATGCTGATCATTTTAGAAAAAGTCCCATATCAATATCACTTACAGTTTTCAAGAAGTAGTCGCTACAAACTTGTATTTTGAAAATCTATTTTTAGCCATGGTGGCCATCTTGAATTTTGCTGGGATCAACTAGACATCAAGAGCAACAGTCCTGTTAAGTTTCATGACAATCCGTCGAGTAGTTACAGAGGAGTAGTCGCTACAAGTTTTTACTAAATAACTCTATGTAAACAAAGATGGCTGCTGACAGCCATGTTTAACATCGAATCAAAACGATTTTCGACAAGGACCAACATCATGTCATGCTGATCATTTTAGAAAAAGTCCCATATTAATATCACTTATAGTTTTCAAAGAAGTAGTCGCTACAAACTTGTTTTTTGAAAATCTATTTTTAGCCGTGGTGGCCATCTTGAATTTCCGGCCGACCTGAATATTTGCTAGGATCAATAAGACATCAAGAGCAACATTTAAGTGAAGTATCATGAAAATCCGTTGAGTAGTTTCAGAGGAGTAGTCGCTACAAGTTTTCATTATATAACTCTATGTAAACAAAGATGGCCGCTGGCAGCCATGTTTAACGTCAAATCAAAATAATTTTCGGCAAGGATCAACATCATGCCATACTGATCATTTTAGGAAAAGACGCATATCAATATCACTTATAGTTTTCAAGAAGTAGTCGTTACAAACTTGTATTTTGAAAATCTATTTTTAGCCGTGGTGGCCATCTTAAATTTCCCGCCGACCTGAAATTTTGCTAGGATCATTTAGACATCAAGAGCAATATTCCTGTAAAGTTTCATGGAAATCCATCCAGTAGTTTCAGAAGAGTAGTCGGTACAAGTTTTTACAAAATAACTCTATGTAAATAAAGATCAAAACGATTTTCGACAAGGACCAACATCATGCCATGCTGATCATTTTAGAAAAAGTCCCATATCAATATCACTTAAGAGTTTTCAAGAAGTAGTCGCTACAAACTTGTTTTTTTAAATTCTATTTTTAGATTTGGCAGCCATCTTGGATTTCACATCCTTCATGAATTTTTGCTAGGATCAACTAGACTTCATGGGCAACATTTCTGTAAAGTTTCATGAAAATCCATTCAGTAGTCGCTACAAAAAAAAATGTTTACAGACGGACGGACGGACAGACGGACGACGGACAGACGGACGACGGACGCCGCACCACGGCATAAGCTCTGCTGATCTCTGATCAGAAGAGCTAAAAATGCTTCAAAAAGTAATTAAATCAAATCAAACTGAAGCGCGCCAAAACCCGGATAAACGGTGTTGGAAAAAATATTTCCATGACCGATTGTTAATGTCTTTCTGGTAAACATGTTTTCAAAGAAAAAAACATGTGTGAATTCAAATGACTGTCTGTGTAATGCATACCATACATCGCTTTCAATACCCAATGAAAATGAAAGGTATACCCATAAGACTAAGCAGACATTTCTCTACAATACCCATTTCAGTTTGGCCGTTACCCAGTTTAAACCACAATGATAGAGTAATACCCTATTACCTACCAAACCTTATCTATGGATCTGTTACTTTGACAACTTTCACTTCAGCTGGGAATTGATGAGATCATATTTGACATTTGGAAGTTTTAACATCTGTTTAATAAAATGTATTGGGATTCTTTGCATAATAATGTTTATTATTTCAACTCTTAAAACTCAAAGGCACCCTCAGAGGGTAAATATGTGATATAGTTTATTATTTAAACTCTTAAACTCAATGGCATCCTCAGAAGTATGTGATACAGTTTATTATTTTATTTACAGGGGAGAAGATAGGTGTAGAATACCTCTTTAACCAGACTGGTAAAAGGTACTTCAAGAGGTTATGAAGGAACCAGAAGAGTGAAGAGTCTGCTCCCTTGGAGGACCAAACACAGGAAAGCACTGACGGGGACTTTGAGGATGAGGTAGCTGAGGTTCATCCCCGGATTACCGTCAACCTCACCAGGCCCTACAAAGCCCATACTCCCGATACCTTCAGAAGCGGCTTATAAAACCATGCCTGACAACCGTCCATCACTTGCAAGTAAGTAGACACAAATGAAATAATACTTAAAGATCACACTTCAGGTCAAAGGTTAAATGATTGAATTGGATTTTATAGTCGCACCAACAGCTAAGGTCGTATGGCGACTTTCCAGCTTCCATTGGTGGAGGAAGACCCCAGGTCTCCGGGCAATTTTTCTGCACGGGCGGGCAACTGGGTAGAACCACCGACGTTCCGCAAGCCAGCTGGATAGCTTCCTCACATAAAGATTCCTAGGCCCCTGAAGGATCGAACCTACAGCGGTGAGGGGCAAGTGATTTCAAGTCAGAGACATTAACCACTCGGCCACGGACGCCCCACTAAAGGTTAAATGAATAAAGGTTAAATGAATAAACCTTTTCCGGGGCATTTGTTGATTTCGGATTCCTGAGCTTTCACACATAGAAAGGTAATAATAATATATTTTTCATGTGTGCAGCTTCATGGTCGATTGTGCATTGCTTAAATATATTAGCTTCCACAATAAATACCAGTACAAAATAAATACAGAATTTACTTATTAGTTTTACTTGCTGAATGTTTTGAAAAAACAAATGCAATTTTATACATATTTTGATGTGTTATTGACTACATTTCTTTAAAAAACAATTTTAGCGTTTCAATTTTGATAGTGGGTTGATAATGGTTTATTGATCTAATTTAGAAATTATATTTCTCCCGGTTTTCTTAAATCGCATGATTTACAAGTATCACCTTCTATCGAATTGGATTTTATAGTCTCACCAACATCCAAGTTTCCCAGCTTTTTTCTTTCGGTTTCTCAGGAGAATTCATTTGAAGCAATTGTGGACGGACACAAGGACGGACAACTGATGAAATTCCAAAGACACTATCCACATATTGTGAATTATCAGTGTCGGCATTGCCAGACATTACATATCCACATATCGTGAATTATCAGTGTCGGCATTGCCAAACATTACATATCCACATATTGTGAATTATCAGTGTCGGCATTGCCAGACATTACATATCCCGATGTCATGAATTATCAGTGTCAGCATTCCTGACATTACATATTCAGATATCGTGAATTATCAGTGTCGGCATTGCCAGACATTACGTATCCAGATATCATGAAATATCAGTGTCGGCATTGCCAGACATTACATATCTAGATATCATGAATTATCAGTGTCGGCATTGCCAGACATCACGTATCCAGATATTGTGAATTATCAGTGTCGGCATTGCCAGACATTACATATCCAGATATCGTGAATTATCATTGTCGGCATTCCAGACATTACATATCCAGATATCGTGAATTATCAGTGTCGGCATTGCCAGACATTACGTATCCAGATAATGTGAATTATCAGTGTCGGCATTGCCAGACATAACATATCTAGATATCGTGAATTATAAGTGTCGGCATTGCCAGACATTACATATTCAGATATCGTGAATTATCGGTGTCAGCATTGCCAGACATTACAAATCCAGATATGGTGAATTATCAGTGTCGGCATTGCCAGACATTACGTATCCAGATATTGTGAATTATCAGTGTCGGCATTACCAGACATTACATATCCAGATATTGTGAATTATCTCACAAATTAGGGTTATTAAGCCTTGGATTCATGTTTTCTGTTCCGGTTTGACATTGTTTGAGAATTAATGATCTTTGCATTAATAAAATGTCTCGCGGGATGAAACATTTTTTTATCATAAACAATTATTTCAGCAATGGTTCTACCATCCCCGTAACAGATGCACTCCATGAAAAAGGAGTTTAAAGAGATATGTAACAAAGAAACTATTAACTTTCGTCAGCATTGAAAATGTTCAACAGGGCTAACTTTAGAATGCTTGAATCCACTGTCATCTCTCGTTTTACAAAAGATAATGGATCTAACAAACCAGGGTTACAACTTGGATTCATGATTTCTGTTGCAGCTTAACTATCTTTACATTAATAAAATTTCTTTCAGGACAAAACAAAAAAATAATTTTTTTATCAAACTAACGAGCAAGTACACAAATGAAGGCATACAAATCCTTAGAATCATATAACTACTTTTGTTAGTGGACGGGTAACTAATTGGAAGTGAAATTACACAACACTGTAGTAATTGGAAGGGAAATTACACAACACTTTAGTAACTGGGAGCAAATTTATGAAACACTTTAGTAATTGGAAAGGAATTCATGCACAACTTTAGTAATTGAAAGCGAAATTACACAACAAAGACTGAATCATTCTGCAGTGAATCTATTCCAGGGAATCTTCTTTCGATGCAGGTAATCTTTATTACCTAAAGGTAGGGTTCAAAGAAGCATCTTAATGATGCAGATAAAACAGTCACGACATGCCAAACAACGACATGAAAAATGTTGAAAGGAAGTTCAACAAACCAGGACATTTTCCAAATGCAGAAATTATATGAAACATAGTATGTAAAATGAAAATATTAATTATAGATACAAACTCATGGACAACCATGCAGAAAGATAAAAATACTGCTATGTTGAACTATATATATATCCATATGGAAACAAGAGTGCCTGTATCGCTCTACTGGCTATGTTGAGTATTTGATGGGGCAACGACAACACGCACAACAAGACTTGGTACTGATCATTCCTGCCAAGTATCACTGAAATCCAGCCAGGGGTTCAGGAAAAATTGTCTGGATAAAGTGTGTGTAACAGTATATTAGACAATAACTTATTCAACAAGAACACGGCGATAACAGGTGCAACTAGGCTTGGTACTCATCATCCATGCCAAAATGCATTGAAATTCGGCCAGGAATTCAGAAGAGACTAGTCTGGAAAAAGTCTGTGTATCAAAATCTTAAAAGGACCATAACTCTGCCAAAAATCTTTCAACCGAAATACGGCGACGACATGCATAACTAGGCTTGGTACTGATCATCCCTGCAAAGTTTCGTTGAAATCCAGCCAAGAAATATATTGTGTAGTAAAACCTTTAAAGGGCCATAACTCAGCTAAAAATCATTCAAGCGGAACATTGTTAGGATATGTACCACAAGACCTGGTACTGATCATCCTTGAAAAGTTACGCTGAAATCCAGCCATGGGTTCCGGAAAAAACTCGGACAAAGTTTGTGTATTAAAACCTTGAATGAATGAATGTTTTATGGCACGTGGACACACTAATCCCATTTGGCTGTTTTTTTAACTCGTCCAAGCTTTCATTGATATTATCAATATGTGCAAGTTTGTTAAAGATCAAATAATAAATGAAGATGCTAGTGTTCACAAGGCAGAAAATGGGATATTTCAGCAAATCAAGGGCCATAACTCTGCTGTTACTCATTCGTTTTGGCTAGCTAAACTTGTCCGAGTTTTCATTGATATTAACAATCAGTGTAATTTGGTAAAGATCAAATAATAAATGAAGATGCTAGTGTTCACAAGGCAGAAAATGGGATATTTCAGCAAATTCAAGGGCCATAACTCCAGCACAAATTGTCCGATCTGGCTGTTTTTCAAACTCGTCCAACGTTCCATTGCTATTAACAATCTGTGCAAGTCTGGTAAAGATCAAATAATAAATGAAGGTGCTAGAGTGTTCACAAGGCTTAATATGGCATTTATCAGCAAAACAAGGGCCACAACTCCTGTGAAACTAATCCGATCTGGCTGATTTTCAAAATTGCCTGAGCTATAGTGAAATAAAGACATTGGCAAAGTTTTGTTAAGATCTGATTAATATTGAAGTCCCTAGAGTGTTCACAAGGCAAAATACGACGGACAACTGACGATGGACAACTCGCCATCCCATAAGCCGAAGGCCAGCAGAGCTAAAGACGAGGTTTAAATAATGGTTTAGTTTCAGAATACATGGTTATATAGTTAAAATACTTTTCTGAATTGAATCATAATATATTTATATATTTTTTTATTCATAGGCTCTCATAACCCGTGTAAAACATTATTCAAACAAGACACTGTTGAAGAATTTAAATTTCTTTAGTCAAACTGCCAGAAGTACCAGATAATTATGCCAGTGGACCAAAATATGTATATGGAACCAGACACTGTCAGTTTTAAAAACAGGATAGTCAAGAGATACAAATACACACCAGAGTTTGCAAAACGGATACCTCCAACTGAAGTACAATTCTTAAATTCAATATCTCGCAAAAATCAACATCGCAGCGGGAATGAAAATATGGTTAGGACAGGAATATTACACCCCAACAAAATTCTATCAGCACCAAATCCAACCACAGTGGTACGAATGAAGGAACGTACATTACATCATCCTTCTAGGTCTATAAGTTGCATAATATTTCAGGTAGTTGCATTTTCATGAATATGTGTAATTGAAAGAGACCGACCTAAAAGACGTGGTGTGATTCAGTTCATGAAAACTACAAGTAACCGAGTCCGAAGTTGTGTATATAGAATAGGTTACCAGAAATCAGCCATCATCAGCAGTATGGCATAATCAGACTATTGGACATACAATGACACTAGTACCGGTAACTCAAAATTGTTTAAAAACACACCAAACCACTCCAGTGCCTTCCTTAATCAAAATGATTTGTGTACCACTGAAACATCCACCAGAGAACCATCCCCTCTGTACCACAGAACTGTCCCTTGAAAGTTCATGACAAAGATTTATGTACCAAAGAACTGTCCCCTGAAACATGGTTTTTAAACCCTCTGACGACGATGTATATTCATAACGTTCACATCCGGTCAGCAAGGGGAAACATGTTTTTTAAACCTTCTGACGACGATCATATATTCATAACTTTCACATCGGGTCAGCTTCCGGTAGGTTGAAATATTCAGTAGGTGAAAATTAAGGGGTTTACTCAGACTTTATATTCAATCTCTATATGAAAAATGAAAATATTAGACCCTGATTTAAATTAAATAAATCCATATTGGTGTTTTAAAATCAGGCAACACCAAAAGAAGATACATAGATGTACACAAAAAATAAAGCTTTTAATATAATTATCAGTACAAACTAGTTTTATAAAGGGCTAAAGTCAGTTCAGCACCAACGATAAACACCGAGTTTACCACCTACGAGAATATGGAGGTCTGTTATGTTATTGTTCACTGATTGGTCAAATTATTTTGATGATGTTATGTGAAAGTTATGAATAGTTTTTTTGTTTCTTACACGAGTGATACTGTTCACGGGACGGTGCTGTGGTATGCAAATCTTTTTAAGTTTCTCCAATCTTTGGCAGGAACTTTCAGGGGATTGTTCTGTGGTGTTTAAAAAACAATTACTATGTTGTAAAATTTGGCTGATTTTCGAAACTGTCCGAGCTTTCATTGATATAAAGACACTGGCAAAGTGTCATTAAGATCTGAATAATAATGAAGTCCCTAGAGTGTTCACAAGGCAAAAGACGACGGACAACGGACAACGGACGACTGACAACTGACGACGGACAACTCGCTATCCCATAAGCTAGAGCTAAAAACGAGGTTTAAATAATGGTTTAGTTTCAAAATACATGTTTGTATAGTTAAAATACTTTTCTAACTCGAATCATAATCTATTTATATATTTATCTTTTTCATAGGCTAACATAACCTGCGTAAAACATTATTCAAACAAGACACTGTTGAAGAATTTAAATTTCTTCAATCAAACTGCCAAATGGAAGTTACATGCCGGTGGACCAATATATGTATATGGAACCAGACACTGTCAGTTTTAAAAACAGGATAGTCAAGAGATACAAATACACACCAGAGTTTGCAAAATGGATACCTCCAACAGAAGTACAATTTCTTAAATTCAATATCTCGCAAAAATCAACATCGCATCGGGAATGAAAATATGGTTAGGACAGGAATATTACACCCCAACAAAATTCTATCAGCACCAATTCCAACCACAGTTGTACGAATGAAGGAACGTACATTACATCATCCTTCTAGGACTATAAGTTGCATAGTATTTCAGGTAGTTGCATTTTAATGAATATGTGTAATTGCAAGAGACAGACCTAAAAGACGTGGTGTGATTCAGTTCATGCAAACTACAAGTAACCGAGTCCGCAGTATGGCATAATCAGACTATTGGACATACAATGACACTAGTACCGGTAACTCAAAATTGTTTAAAAACACACCAAACCACTCCAGTGCCTTCCTTAATCAAAATGATTTGTGTACCACTGAAACATCCACCAGAGAACCATCCCCTCTGTACCACAGAACTGTCCCTTGAAAGTTCATGACAAAGATTTATGTACCAAAGAACTGTCCCCTGAAATATGGTTTTTAAACCCTCTGACGACGATGTATATTCATAACGTTCACATCCGGTCAGCAAGGGGAAACATGTTTTTTAAACCTTCTGACGACGATCATATATTCATAACATTCACATCGGGTCAGCTTCCGGTAGGTTGAAATATTCAGTAGGACATATAATGGCACTAGTACCGGTAGCTCAAAATTGTTTGAAAACAAACCACTCCAGTGCCTTTCTTAATCAAAAAGATTTGTGTACCATTGAAACATCCCCTGAGAGTTCCTGCCAAATATCTGTGTACCAGAGTACCGTTCCCTCCCAGGCGAAATAGAGACCATGGTTTACCATGGTCACCATGGTTTTTGATTGCCAACCATGAACTACCATGGTAGACCATCAAATACCATGGTTTTATCCATCTGTGACCATGGTCGACCATGGCTGACCATGGTTGACCATGGTCGTATTGATAATGATGGGAAACTATTTTTGACCATGGTCAAACTTTGTAGACCATGGTCGACCATGGTGTTGCCCATGGTCGACCATGGTGTTGACTATGGTTGAGATTAGACCATGGTCTTTAACCATGGTCATATAAATATATAAAGAATTAAACTGAGAGAAAATGTGACAATCACTGACTTATAGAAAACAAACTGTACTCTAGATATTTGGCATATCTTCATTAACACAAATTTCAGTGAACTTTTGATAAAGGTTTAGTTAATATATTTATATTTGAACTTTTTTTAAACAGAGAATTAATATTTTTTTGCAATTTCTCTTCAGATTTCAATAAAAGTGCATAAAAAGAACAAAGACAAGATAAGTTGTTTAACTATTGAATAAGAAATTTGATTAAGGAATGGTGCAGATGTTTCTGTTGAAGTCATAGACTTAATTGTGGAATGATTTGACTGACATTTATTCACCTCCAAGTCTAAGAGTGACATAACTGACCTTAGGTCAAGCACTGGCAGATTGTAATGGGTTTATTAGGGCTGCAAGAAGCAGTTAAATACTGCTAGATGGGTGTTATAAGATAACTGATTTTACATCTGGTTATTTAAGGAAATGGATAAAGTTGCATTTTGGGAGAACATTTTGCTCAGTTTGAAATTTTGTGTGGGAAAAAATATTTGCATGAAAAAAGGCTTAAATATTGTCCATTTAACTTTATTCTGTGTTTCTCTACAAACTGCGTGTGGATTTAATGTATATAGCTGGACTATGTTGTCAAACACTGAATTACAAGGTTATAGGTACAAGTGAAACTTAACACAACATGGAATAATTGACAAGTGAGGTAAGAAGTTTAAATTTTCTACATGTAGAAATGAAATAATGCTAATTTGACACTGTAAGCTCATATTAGAAAATGTTGAACCTAACTGCATAACATAAAAGGTGTTTTTAATGTGAGCTGTTTTATTTGAGTTATTGATTTTGCTCAATTCATTTAATATTTATTAATGAAGTCCTTGATGTTTAAATGATGCATTAAGAAATTATCTTGCTGAAATTGTGCACGATTATTTTGCTGATATTATTGTTGAAATAAAATGAAAATGTCTATACCCAAAATGTATAGTATGAGTAGTAAATGGATTAAAAAGTGGATGTTTCTTGATATGTCATGGTGTTTGACCATGTTAGTCCAAGGTCAACCAGAGATCAAGGTTGAACATGGTCAGAGACCATGAACTACCATGGTGGTAGACCATGGTCTACCATGGTAGTTCATGGTTGACCATGGTATTTCATGGGGTATCATTATAGTATCCTGGTCTCTGACCATGGTAGTTCATGGTCTACCAGAGACCATGGTTGACCATGGTCAGAGACGATGAACCATGGTCATGGACCATCAAGTGCCATTTACCAAAACATGGTCTACCATGGTCTCCTGACCATGAACTACCATGAACTACCATAGTTTAAACCGTTCATTTCGCCTGGGCTGTGTACCAAAGAACTGTCCCCTGGAACATGGTTTTTAAACCTTCTGACGACGATGAATATATATAGTTTTTTTGTTCCTTATATAAGTGGTACTGTTCACGGGATGGTGCTGTGGTATGCAAATCTTTTCAAGTTTCTCCAATCTTTGGCAGGAATTTTCAGGGGATGGTTCTGTGGTGTTTAAAAAACATGTACTTGTGTTGTAAAATTTGGCTGTTATTTGCAGGATAGCTTATTTAATATAAACAATACATATAGACGGTTAAATCTTTTTCTTTGTACAGGTACAAGTGCTAGCGCCACTTACTTCCAGGCATACCTACTTGAAGGTTTAGTTAGATGGAATGAGGATAGAATGTTGGCAGTCGTAACAACATCTGCTGACTCCCTGGTTCAACTGTCTACAATGGTATTATGCGCTACGCAGCAAATGCACTTGGGGGGAAAGTGTCTTTAGAAGAAAGTCCTACCCCAACTTCACAGTCGAGGAAGTTTACGGGCGAATAAATGTTTCGAACAACGCTGTTCATTTTACATCTTACTTCAAGGAAACAGATAAGCAGCATTTTAAGTTTGCGTAAAAAAATGCTTGAAAAGGTCACCAATTCAAATCAAATTGAAGCGTGCCAAAACCCGGATAAACGGTGTTGGAAAAAAGATTTCCATGACCGATTGTTAAATGTGTTTCTGGTAAACATGTTTTTAAAGAAAAAAACATGTGTGTTTAAAGAAAAAAACGTGTGTGTGTAATCAAATGACTGTCTGTGTAATGCATACTATACATCGCTTTCAATAGCCAATGAAAATGAAAGGTATACCCATATGACTAAGTAGGAATTTCTTTACAATACCCATTTCAGTTTGGCCATTGACCCAGTTTAAACCACAATGATAGAGTAATACCCTATTACCTACCAAACCTTATCTATGGATCTGTTACTTTGACAACTTTCACTTCAGCTGGGAACTGATGGGATGATATTTGACATTTGGAAGTTTTAACATCTGTTTAATAAAATGTATTTGAGATTCTTTGCATAATAATGTTTATTATTTAAACTCTTAAACTCAATGGCATCCTCAGACGGTAAGTATGTGATATAGTTTATTATTATATTTACAGGAGAGAAGATAGGTGTAGAATACCTCTTTAACCAGACTGGTAAGGTACTTCATGGGATTATGAAGGAACCAGATAGTGAAAAACCTGCTGCCTTGGAGGACCAAACACAGGAAAGCACTGACAAGGACTTGGAGGATGAGGAAGCTGAGATTCATCCCCAAATTACCTTCAATCTCACCAGGCCCTACAAAGCCCATACTCCCGATACCTTCAGAGCGGCTTACGAAACCATGCTTGACAACCGTCCATCACTTGCAAGCAAGTAGACACAAATGAAATAATACTCAAAGATCACACTTCAGGTCAAAAGTTGAATGAATAAACCTTTTCCGGGGCTTTTGTTGATTTCTGAATCCTGAGCTTTCACATAGAAAGGTAATAATATGTTTTTCATGTGAGCGGCTTCATGGTCTATTGTGCATTGCTTAAATATGTTAACTTCCACAGTAAATACCGGTACACATTAAATACCGATACACAATAAATACAGAATTCACTTACTAATTTTACTTGCTGAATGTTTTGGAAAAAAAAAAATATGCAATTTTATACGTATTTCCTTGTGTTATTGACTACATTTGTTTAACAAAACAAGTTTAGCATTTCAATTTTGATAGTGGGTTGATAGTATTTTATTTATCTAATTTAGATTGTGACTTTCCAGCTTTCATTGGCGGAGGAAGACCCCAGGAGCCCCTCCGGGCAATTTTCGTACACATGGGTAAAACCACGGACATTCCGCAAGCCAGCTGGATAGTCATCTTCTATTATCTGTACTATTATTCAAGAGTTAAATCCTCAAAATAGTTATTCTTGATCTCTTTAAAGATATGAATTCGGTTAGTAAACCAGAACGACACTCCCTGTCAGTGGTGCATCCTGAACAGTTCCCTGTTGCCCTAGATGTCAACCCCACCCAGTTATCTGGTAGTGAAGAAGTATATTTTCAGGAGCTTATGCATAACTTCAAGAAAAAAATATTTTAACCCTGAAAGTTGCAACCTTTACAAAGTCCATGTGTTGGTATAGTTTATTGTTACAGGTAACGTTTAAGGTTATAAATGTAGCTCAGTTTACATTAATTCATCAATGTTAATGAAGTTTATTGAAGTGTAAACTTTGCCATGTGTATGCATACAAAGTTTATAATATCAGATTATAGGTTTTTTGACCACTTGTGTTTCTGGCCTACTGTATATATACATATGGCCTACTGTATATATACATAAAGCAATATAATAAAAAGTCCATTTTTTACAACAGGAGAGTGTTGGACCGGACAACAAAGAGGATTTAGAAGAGTTGATACCCTTGCCGTGTATTTGGTCACCTTGAAGGATTCAGAGTCCAGCGCACAGACCAACAACCAGGTTCAACACATTGTTAGCCTCTGGGAAAAATCCTTCCTTACGACTAAATTCTCGGCGCGTCACTGTTCGAAACTGACAAAAGGCAGGTTCAAGGACTCAAAAGACAATTTCTCTGAGAAAGGCAGGTGTTGACAGCTAGTGTTAAGTGGTAAGCAATTAGGATAGGTAATGTTGAGGGATATTTTAAAGGTTTCCAAAAATTATTTATTTTAATTATCTATGGCTACTCTTTTAATTTATCATTGGGGTCACTTAACAGATCATATCATTTTTCAAATTATGAAGGTGTATCAATAAGATTATGTATTGCTGCCTGTATATTGGTGGAAGAAGACCTTATCCATCATCTTAGTTGAGACGAAACGAGTACATAGTTTATTGAACCATCATCCTTCTGCAAGTAACTGCCACACATACAAAAATCAAGGAGCGAGCGTGACTCGAACCCACCACCTGAGCGGTGACTGGTCTAAACATGTGACATCGCCTTAAAACACTAGACCATAGAATTGAATTGAATGTTGTTTAACGGCTCATCAATACAGGTTATTTAAAGACGCCCCAGAGAGAGGGGAAGGATATATAGGAATCTGGGAACCGTGCCCTACTCTTATTATCAAATAGATTCCTATGGTACTTTAAAGGCCCCGGGTTCAATCCTCCATGGTGGCACTAAGTTTTGTCGGTGTGTTCTTGGGGAAGACACTTTCCCTTACTCGTCCGTCGGATGGGGACGTAAACCGGGCGGTCCCGTGTATCAGTCTATCCAGATCAGATGGACTTTTGATATTTAACGCCTACAAAAAAATCAAAGATGGTTCTAAACAACTGACTCGTGATGTCTGAGACAAATATTCAGCTTGTAGAGGTCAACTATAGTTTAGTTACTGCCAAAGATATGTGTACCACAGAACCGTCCCCTGTGTACCACAGAAACGTTCCCTGTGTACCACAAAACCGTCTCCTGAAAGTTCCTGCCAAGGATTTGTGTACCACAGAACCATCCCCTGAAAGTTCCTGCCAAAGATTGGGGAACTTAAAGATTTGTGTACCACAGAACCGTCCCCTGAAAGTTCCTTCCAAAGATGGAGGAAACAATAAAAAAGATTTGTGTACCACAGAACCATCCCTTGAGAAATCTTAATCAAAAAGATTTGTGTACCAAAGCACCATCCCCTAACAGTTCCTGCCAAAGATTGGGGAACTTAAAAAAAGATTTGTGTACCACAGCACCATCCCATGGAAGTTCCTGCCAAAGATGGAGGAAACTTAAAAAGTTTTGTGTACCACAGCACCGTCCCCTGAAAGTTCCTGCCGAAGATGGAGGAAACTTAATAAAAAAGTTTTGTGTACCACAGCACCATCCCCTGAAAGTTCCTGCCGAAGATGGAGGAAACTTAATAAAAAAGTTTTGTGTACCACAGCACCGTCCCCTGGAAGTTCCTGCCGAAGATGGAGGAAACTTAATAAAAAAGTTTTGTGTACCACAGCACCGTCCCCTGAATGTTCCTGCCGAAGATGGAGGAAACTTAATAAAAAAGTTTTGTATACCACAGCACCGTCCCCTGAAAGTTCCTGCCAAAGATGGAGGAAACCTAATAAAAAAAGTTTTGTGTACCACAGCACCATCCCCTGAAAGTTCCTGTCAAAGAACGGGGAAATAAACACGGGGAAGATGCCTTCCGGATGTACAACAAATCAGGACCAATACCATAGTGTGCCAAGTGGTCAGGTGCATATCCCAATTGCAATGCTCATTCGGACAGTTATTTAATTAACCCTTAGCCCGCTACATATATATAATGGACTGTTCTTTCTTTCAATTAAGACCATTCCATTTATGTGATAAAGTATTTTTTTGGGGAAATGACTGATCAGCAGCCAGACATTGTAAACCCAGATCCCTGAGTTACTCGCAGGCTGATCTGGGTTTATAATGGACGCAAAGGCTATTGTCATGCTTAGCAAATCAGGACTGGTCATATGCATGGGAAGTCCATTGCTTGGAAGCTTTTAGAGATGTTGTTGAGGTCAATTTTGCGGTGATGGCGTGTACTAAAATGTCCATACAAATAGAGAGACCAAAAAAAGAGAGTTTGTGTGCATTGCGCAGGTAAATTATATATAAACATACCTCGTCATCAGTAGGTTTAGAAACGGTGTATATGTTGTAAAATGTGGCTGTTGTTGGCAGGACAGCTACTTTAATAATATAAAACAATCATTCCAAATTGTGTGCACCTAAACTTTTCTCACATTTTTTGTGTAATTCAAAAATGATAAATCACAGATTTCCAGACATCCAAAAAAATGTATACTGAAACAAAGAATTTTATATGAGTTTTGTAAATTTATTTTACATAAAAACAAGTTCCTCTGTCAGAGAGAAATACTTTTTTCTAAATTCAGAAAGTTACCTTTTTTGTTGAGTCAATTTTGAAAAAGTTACTGAAGAGATGGCAACCTTCATCACATCTAGTCTCTACAGATGATTCCTGGCAGTAGACACATAGCAGTGACTGGTCCTGGCAGTAGACACATAGCAGCGACTGGTCCTGGCAGTAGATAGACAGCAGCCATTGGTCCTGGCAATAGATAGACAGCAGCCACTGGTCCTGGCAGTAGACACATAGCAGCGACTGGTCCTGGCAGTAGATAGACAGCAGCCATTGGTCCCGGCAATAGATAGACAGCAGCCACTGGTCCTGGCAGTAGACACATAGCAGCGACTGGTCCTGGCAGTAGACAGACAGCAGCGATTGGTCCTGGCAATAGATAGACAGCAGCCACCGGTCCTTGCAGTAGAAACATAGCAGCGACTGGTCCTGGCAGTAGATAGACAGCAGCAACTGGTCCTGGCAATAAACAGACAACAGCCAATGGTCCTGGCAGTAGAAAGACAGCAGCCACTGGTCCTGGCAGTAGGAAGACAGCAGCAACTGGTCCTGGCAGTAGACACATAGCAGCGACTGGTCCTGGCAGTAGATAGACAGCAGCCACTGGTCCTGGCAGTAGATAGACAGTAGCCATTGGTCCTGGCAGTAGATAGACAGCAGCCACTGGTCCTGGCAGTAGATAGACAGTAGCCATTGGTCCTGTCAATAGATAGCCAGCAGCCACTGGTCCTGGCAGTAGAAAGACAGCAGCAACTGGTCCTGGCAGTAGAAAGACAGCAGCCACTGGTCCTGGCAGTAGACACATAGCAGCGACTGGTCCTGGCAGTAGATAAACAGTAGCCATTGGTCCTGCAATAGATAGACAGCAGCCACTGGTCCTGGCAGTAGAAAGACAGCAGCCACTGGTCAAGGCAGTAGAAAGACAGCAGCAACTGGTCCTGGCAATAGACATATAGCAGCCACTGGTCCTGACAGTAGATAAATAGAAGCCACGGGTCCTGGCAGTAGATAGCCACAATTGGTCTTGTCAGTATATAGACAGCAGCCACTGGTCCTGGCAGTAGACAGACAGCAGCCACTAGTCCTGGCAGTAGATAGATAGCAGCCATTGGCCCTGGAAGTAGATAGATAGCAGCCTCTGGTCCTGGAGATAGCAGCCACTGGTCCTGGCAATAGATAGCAGCCACTGGTCCTGGCAATAGATAGCAGCCACTGGTCCTGGCAGTTGACAGATAGCAGCCATTGCTCCTGGCAGTAGATATATAGCAGTCACTGTTCCTGGCAGTAGATAGCAGGCACTGGTCCTGGCATTAGATAGATAGCTGTTAGTGGACACTGGTTGGGTGAAGTACTTATCCAGTCATGGACACTGTTTAGGTGAAATACCTATCCATTTATGGACACAGGTTGGGTGAAGTACTTATCCATTCATGGACACTGGTTGGGTGAAGTACCTATCCATTTATGGACACTGGTTGGGTAAAGTACTTATCAATTCATGGACACTGGTTTGGTGAAGTACCTATCCATTCATGGACACTGGTTGGGTGAAGTACCTATCCATTCATGGACGCTGGTTGGGTGAAGTACCTATCCATTCATGGACACTGGTTGAGGATAAGAGCTGGATGTGTAGGGTTCCACCAGAGGCAGCCCACCTTCCTCAGATTGAGCTCAGGCTTTGCACGAGAGGACATGGAGCGCACAGCCTTGGATACCCATTGGTGGTCAACTGTATGCTCTCCCAACTTTCTCAACTGGAAACTCTGTAGATATAAATAAAAGTAGACATAAATAAAGGCAGAAAAACAGTCCATTGCTGTAGTTTGAAGGCAGAGTGGACAATTTCTGTTCAAGGATACTGGTCAGACAGTAGTTATCCAAGTTTTTATAGTTAGAGCATACAAGTGAAATTTTTGAAGCCACAATCTGTGAGATTTAAGATTTTTTTAAGGGAGATTTGTCCCAAAACCTGTGAGATTCATTTAGAATAAGGTATGACTGAGATTTTTACTATTATTTTCATACATTTAAGCTTTTTAAAGCATTCGATAGTACCATAAAATAGGAAAATGTCATTTAAGAGCTTTTAAATTAGTTTTCTTTTCACAGTTTTTTCAGTGAGATTTCCAAATCTCACAGATTCTGTGAGTTTTGGTCTCATAGTGAGATATCATGTGTATGGTATAGGACAGGATCCTAAATCTTCTGTTCGTGTTTTTTTTTCTGTGTATTGAGTGAATTAAATGATTCCAGAGTCAAGTAGTAAATAGAGATTATTTAACTGGTTGGATCGATTACAGGGAAATCCTTCACAAGCTGGTAGATATATGGTTCTTTTCATGAACGAGCGTATGCGAGTGTGTGAAAAACAAAACACGCCTATAATCTTGTGAAGGATTTCCATATTATCGAACCCAGAAGTTAAATAATCTATGTATTATATTTTAAAGAATTTATACATGTATATGATTTTAACCGAAATGATTCACTTTATTGAACGTTATCGGCACATGACGTCAATGTCAGCAACACTTTATTGACGTCACGACTGCAACGTCACAGTAAATTATTTTTGTGTTCGGAGTTAGTTGTTAATATTTAGCTATATGAAATATTCTTTCACTGAGAAATTCCAACATTTCGACAGGGATATAAATGTAATAATGATGTTTATACTACGAATATGACTAAGAAACTGCTATCAAAGTGTCACGCCTACTCGTCTTGCACAAGTGATATTGTTTAACTTGTGTATCTTCAACATTACAACATGCTTGTAATAGTATAGTCTTATCTTCAAACATCTCCCTTTTTTTGTTTGAAAGTTTATAATCTCAATTCAGTTCTGGTTCTGGTGTCACTCACAGGTACCGGTTTTAAAAAAAAAAAAAAAAAAAAAAAAGTTATATTCTATTAAATACAGTATTTAATAGAATATAACTTTTTTTTTTTTTTTTTTCTTTTTTTTTAAACCGGTACCTGTGGTGTCACTAATCCTAGGAAATTAAATGTCATTATAATGAAATAATTAATGTGGCTGTACCAGTCACTATTGACATTCTCTAACATCAAAGGGTTGATTTCACAAATTGTGACTCACTACATGTTCAGCTGAGCTGTCAAGTTTTGTTGTTTTACCACACATTTATGTGTTAGTTGACAGTGTGCATTTAATGACAGGATTACTGTAAATAGACACATTGTCAGTTATACAAGAGTTGCAACCAATATGGTGTCTCCCAACATGGTGTCTCTCGCCTAAAGTGACATGTCCATCATACATGTTTCAAGCAATCTTCATCTTGACAAAATTGAGGGTTTATAGTAACTGTTAACGTGGTCAAACACTGTTGTCAGCATTCAGTAGGTGAGCATAATTTAATCATAGCTTTCCTGAAATGCAGCGAAATGCAAATTCATAACTTTCACATCCGGTCAACTTCCGGTAGGTTGAGATATTCAGTAGGTGAAAATAAAGGGGTTTACTCGGACTTTATCCTCAATCTCTATATGAAAAATAAAAATATTAGACCATGATTTAAATTAAATGTATCCATATTGGTGTTTTAAAATCACACAACACCAAAAGAAGATACATATATGTACACAAAAAATAAAGCTTTTAACATAATTATCGCTACAAACTAGTTTTACAAAGGGCTAAAGTCAGTTGAGCACTAACGATATACACCGAGTTTACCCCCTACCAGAATGTAGATGTCTTTTATTTTATTGATCACTGATTGGTCAAATTATTTTGATGATGCCATGTGAAATTTATGAATACTGAATGATAGAACAGACCATTCCTATTTTTATTGAATATTCAGTATTGTAGTTGTGTAATGTCGTTAACTTAATTATATATATATATACATATTGTGCTTTATAAGCTCAAAGTTACAGTGTCCCTTTAAACAGAGAAATTCTTTTTGATTTAGATAAAATATACTGAAAGGAAAAAGAAACGCGACACGGGAATTTCCGCTATATATTGTATGTACAATATGCTGCTGTTAATCGAATGGTACATGGCTACGTACGATCTTTCTTTTCGGAAAAAATACTGAAATAACACATAACACAGCAAACAGTATTCCTGCAAAGTTTTATTATTGACAGAGTACGCGTTTGGCTCAAGCATGTGAGAAAACTTAGGATGTAAAACTCCTTACGTTAAATACAGTACTGAACTGGCTTAATTTTTCAAAGAGGAACTTCAACATTTATGAATTTCTTGTTAAGTGTACTGTGATTAAAACGTCTACAACATCACAGTTGTGTCCTTTCTCTAACTGACTGCACTTTTTTTTTCTCAAAACATCTTAGGATTTCCTTGGAATATATATGGAATTAAGTGTGCAGTATATAAAATATTATTGTGAAAATTCCCGTGTCGCATTTCTTTTTCCTTTCAGTATACTTAATGCCTTTAATTTTATTTGGTGTTTATTTTTAATTAGAATGTCTCCAAGATCGATTGCATAATTCCGACTTTACTTTTTTCAATACATGAATTTGATCGGTCACCATATTTATAGGAAATGTGGATAATTTCTAACATGTACACAACACTACAATCGATCTTGCAAATAAACACGGAAGAAAAAAACTTGTACATTTAATGGCGTTACTTAGATATTAAACAAGAGCTGTCGGAGAACAGCGCAGCTTGAATATTCGTTTTTTGAGAGAATAATAAATGATATAGCCAGTATATACCATCAGAAAACAAGGCTAAAACAATGTGAGGATGGGGTTGGGCGGCATGAGGATGGGGTTGGGCGGCAGTGCAAGTATAGAAACTCGAGCCGATATAAAATTATTGTTAGAATCTCATACAAATTATAGTCAAATTTGGGCAGGGTGTGACATTTTATCTTTAAATCCAAAATTTCTGTCATTTTAAAGAAATTTTTGGTCGAAATGCAGCTTGGGGAGGGAGGGGATATCTGGCGAATTTTTATTGTGGCCTCATTTCAGGCTTTTTTTTATTATTGATATTTCATATGTGTATCTGAATTTAAACTAAATTTGTTTATATGTAAATGATTGCGTTCCAAATAAAAAAAAAAATATCCAAATAATGGAAGATAAAAAGAAAACAATTCCCCTCCCACTGTCCTCCATGTGAGGGGAGCCCATAAACCAATGGAGGGGGCGCATAATTGATATAGGTGTATGTTTGACCAAAAACAACACAGAAATAAGCAAAAAAATATACATATATAGTCGAACCTCGATAGCTCGAAGTCAGAGGGACCAGAGGGATATGTTCGAGTTATCAGTGGCTTCGAGGCATCGAGGGAACGATACAAACCAAAATATCTATCCGAATTTGTGTACCACCCGAAATAGTGTTACTTGTGTACGCGATGTATCGTTCTCGGTATGTTTTTTATGTTCACTTATATTTGTTTAAACCTCATAACGGATATATAACATGTAATCGTTACACTGAAAATACAAGAAAAACTGCAATAATGTGTTTGTTTTATCATTTATTTAAAGAAATATCACAATAATAGATTTTAACATACAAGCCGGAAGTCCGAATAATGAGAACAAGGTAAGACTGGTTTCGGTACATAGAACTGAATAGAATAGAAAATAGCACAGCACATAATTTTTATTAAAACAAATCAACAAACGTTATTTAATTAGAAAATCAACCGTGTTTAGTCAGTAAACGAAGTTCACTAAAGATACTCGGGAAATGCTCTTATCTAGTTAAAAAGTGAACACACTTTATTTTAATTACTGTTTTATTTTTATTAAAACCAATCAACAAACGTTATTTAATTAGAAAATCAACAGTGTTTAATTTATCGTAATTAACAGTAAACGAAGTTCACTAAACATAAATTGTGTCTATTATCCCTTTTCAATCATAAATCTTCGCACCTTTAACAACCAACTTGATCTGTTTTCGCACTATGATCAAACTTGCTACAAACAAATACAATTAATATGGCCGACGTCGCATGGCAACGGATCATCACCTTCGATTTAGCAAGGTTTAAATTCACAATTGGACCTTTGGGCCGTAAAAAATATTCGAGCGGGCCGGGGTATTCGAGAAATAACATTCGAATAATCGAGGTTAAATTAAATTGAATCATATAGGAGTTGTGTCGGGACAGGAAAATGTGCTCAAGTTACCGATGGTATTCTAATCACCGGTGTTCGAGCTATCGAAGTTCGGCTGTATATATATACAAATCGAGTTTCCGGGGGTGGGTGGGGGGCAACATGTAAACATTGATGTAAAAATTGACCAAAACATTAAAGTAATATGTAAAAGAAAAAAAATTGACTTTCGAGTCGGGGTGGTGGGGGTGCAACATAGTTATATGTGTAAGAATTGGCCAAAACAACACTGAAATATGTAAAAATGAAATAAAAATAAATCGAGTTTCGAGTCGGTGAGAGGGATGGGGCAGGGGGTGGGGCGAGTGGCAACATAGCTATATGTGTAAAAATTGACCAAAACAACACAGAAATATGTAACAACACAGAAATAGGTAAAAAAAAAGCATTCAATAGTCCCCCACCAGCCGAGACAAACATTTTCCAGACATTTTCTATGATGGAGGTCAAAGATCAAGGTCAAGGTCACAATGACCTTATTTTGGTACGCGACACACCGCCATCCAAAGGTGTATTCACATACCAAGTTTGGTATCTCTAAGTGTTAAAGTATTGAAAATATTGTCCGGACAAGCATTTTCTATCACAGAGGTCACAGGTCAATGTCACAATGACCTTATTTTCCCAAGATGTATTCACATACCAAGTTTGGTATCTCTAAGTGTTATAGTATTGAAAATACGTTCCGGACAAGCATTTTCTATCACAGAGGTCACAGGTCAAGGTCACAGTGACCTTATTTTGGTATGCGACACACCACTATCCCAAGTTGTATCCACATCCCAAGTTTGATATCTCTAAGTGTTATAGTATTGAAATTACGGTCCGGACAAACATTTTCTATGACAGAGGTCACAGGTCAAGGTCACAATGACCTTATTTTGGTACGCGACACACCGCTATCCCAAGATGTATTCACATACCAAGTTTGAAACCTCTTAAGTGTTATGGTATTGAAAATACGGTCCGGACAAGCATTTTCTATGACAGAGGTTACAGGTCAAGGTCATAGTGACCTTATTTTGGTACACGACACACCGCTATTCCAAGATGTATCCATGTACCAAGATTGGTATCTGTAAGTGTTATAGTATTGAAAATACGGTCCGGACAAGCATTTTCTATGACAGAGGTCACAGGTCAAGGTCAAGATGACCTTATTTTGGTACGCGACACACCGCTATCCCAAGATGTATTCACATACCAAGTTTGGTATCTGTAAAGTTTAATATAGTATTAAAAATACGGTCTGGACAAGCATTTTCTATGCATTTTCTATGACAGAGGTCAGGGTCAAGGTCACAATGACCTTTTTTTGGTACGTGACACACTGCTATTCAAAGATGTTTTCACATACCAAATTTGGTATCTCTAAGTGTTATAGTATTGAAAAAAAATGGTCCGGACAAGCATTTTCTATGACAGAGGTCACAGTGACCTTGTTTTGGTACGCGACACATCGTTATCCCAAGATGTATCCACAAACCAAGTTTGGTATCACAAAGTCTTATAGTATTGAAAATATGGCCCTGACAAGCATTTCGGAAGGAAGGACGGAAGGACGGACGGACAGGGTGGAAACCTCTAGTCCCCCTCCCTGGACTGGTAGGGGACTAAAAATAGAGTTGGCAGGGGGTTGGGGTTCCGACATAGCTATATGATTGTGTAAGAATTGATCAAAAACAATATTTAAAAAAAAAAAAAGGCATCGGTTGTGGGTAGAATGGGGGTGAGGAGGAGAAGGGGGGCAGGAGGGAGCCCATGCTCCAATATGGGTTAAGTATGAATAAGATGCATAATGCTATAAAAAATCCCAAATCAAAATTATAGATACTCGTATATACATGCTTACATACAAACCTAGATCTACCTTTATTGCACATTCTATGGGCCATCACAATTTGGGTTCCAGGGGAGCACAGAATTTGCAGAAGACAAAATTACTTAAGCAACCCTTTACAACATACTATAAAGAAACCAATTCCCAAATTTAGTTGAGCTAGGACAAGCAATGTAAGTGATATAGACCTGTAAACAAAGCTTACACCACAATTTGATGTGAAATATATTTAAAGGGCTATCAGAATTTGGGTTCCATGGGAGCCCATGGGTCACAGGAACCAAAATTGCTTATGCAGCGCTTAAGATAATGCTATAAGAAAGCCTATGGCCAAATCTGGTTGTGCTAGGATAAGAAATGTAAGAGACATAGACTTGTAAACACAGCTTACACTCAAACCTTGATGTGGGACCCCGACGCCGACCCCGTGGTGATTACATAAGCTCTCTTATTCTTCGAATAGTCAAGCTAAAAAAACTTCAAATTGATTTTAATTTGGTTGTTGTGTAATGTTTGCCAACATATTAGGTTATTTTGTCTTGTTGTATAATTGCTGCAATTATCCAGCTTGTCAACTTGTATTGTTTCACAAAATAACATTTTAATCTATAAAGGGCATCATGTTTTATCATGAAATGTCAGCCCAATTAATGTGATGTGGGCATGCCATAGCAATTAAAGGTGAAATATAGCGTGTATTTTGAGTATATATTCGGAAATATACGTATATAATATACAATATTTTCAAATCTTACACTTATTGGTTGTCCCGTTTTCTCACAGTAGCCAATTTTATCCCATTATAGCGCACACGCTTCGAGTTTCGCCCTTTTTGAAGACAGGTAAGTGACACGTGATCCTGTGACGTCATTGGTACCAAACGATTCGCGGTGTCGCATTGAGTTGTATAGTATTGTCTATGTAGGATTACGTTTTATGGTACTTGTTAAAAATGCCGTGTGTTGTTGCTGGGTGAAAAAGTTTGCATAAAGAAGGACAAGATAATAACCTAAGTTTCTTTCGTTTCCCTAATCGAGATAATGATATATTAAGATTTGAAGTGTGGGTAGACGTTACCGAAGAAAATCGCCCGACTCGTCGAGAAAGTGGGAACCTACGAAAGACGCGCGAGTTTGTAGCAAACATTTTGAGTTGACTTCGTGGAAAGTCCATCCTTTGGTTTCATTATCTTTGAATTTGGAGAACAAAAGGCCATGCAGATTAAAATCAACAGCTGTACCAACGATATTCGACTATAAAAATGAGAAGTGCATAACACCGCTGTCTCCAAGCAAGTTGTATTCGTCTATTCGACCGGCGTTGAGGAGGAAATTCATACATGAAGTAAGATTGAAATTTATGTTCAATTATCTTAGCACCTCATCGGGTATACGTATGATAAATTGAAGAAAGGTGTATAGTCTTAGATCTTTATATTCACCAAGAATGTTTAGCTGTTGAATTAGAAGCATGCGTCTTTACGTGAATCAATGAAGAGTTGACAGCGCTAATATTATGTAGCCGTCTTTTTTAAAAGATTGCTAAGAACGTTCAGCATATAAATTTAAATGAATCCGGTGAAATAAACACTGTGTCTTTGTTTCCAAATTTTAATTTTAATAATTTTAAATTATACACTCTTTTCTGCCAATAGTATTATAGATATATATTATCAACATATATAGGGGTATGGATTTGAAAAAAAAATACAAAATGTTTCATTGATATTTATTACAAGGCAGAATATTAATAATATTACTAGCTTTTATATTAATTCAGTAATTTTTTATGGCAAAGCAACAACAATAACGCCTCTTAGCTCGTGCAATTAGTAAAACAAGTACACTCAAGTGATATGAAAACGCAACACGGGAATTTCCGCTATATATTGTATGTACAATATGCTGCTTATAATCGAATGGTACATAGCTACGTAAGACCTTTCCTTTTGGAAAAAATACTAAAACAACAAATAATAAAACAAATAGTATTCCTGCAATGTTTCATTATTCACAGAGTACGCGTTTGGCTCAATCAAGTGAGCAAACTTAGGATGCAAAATTTTGCAAACTATTTACGTTAAATACAGTACTGAACTAGCTCAATTTTTCGAAGAGCAACTTCAACGTTGATGAAGTTCTTGTTACAAAGTGTAGTGTGATTAAAACGTCTACAACATCACAGTTGTGTCCTTTCTCTAGTTAACTGCAACTTTTTTTTAAAAAAACATCTTGGGATTTCTTTGGAATATTATGTGCAATTAAGTGTGCAGTATATACAATATATAGCGGAAATTCCCGTGTTGCGTTTTCATATCACTTGAGTGTATAATAGAATAATATACTTTATATTATGGTAATTTGATATATTTGGTCAGTTTTCGATGTCTATATCGTTCTCATAATACATTCGGCTATATTATTTAAATCATAGTATTTTTCTCTCTTTGTGCGCGACAAATATCATGGGATATATCCGTCTTGTGCAATACGCGTCTGCACTCGGCGGTATTACACCGCTCAAGTAATTGCAATAAACAGAAAATATATCATAAAACTAGGTTTCCCTAAATGGTGCGTGCTTTTGTGATATACAGACGTATGTACCCAAATTAGGCTGCACTTCAATAGTGCACCGCAATATTTTATTAGTCTGTATTGATATTTGGGGGCATGTCATTTCCGGTAATTCGCGCAAGAGTTTTTCCCCTTAGATTTTTTTCGATTTTTTGGCAATGCCTGTTCACCTTTTCGGTTTTTATCTTTAAAAACATATTTTCACTAAACATACATCAATAGCATAGTAAACATCGTATTTATAATGATATTTAATAATTAAAAACATATCAACAACGGATTTGTTGATTTAGGACAAATTTCATCTTTAACACTGGCTATAACAAAACTGCTGACAGATTTGGAGTCAGCGTCAAAAATATCTCAGAAAACATATACTTCATATTGGGCTACCTCAAGGGGGAAAAAGACATTGACGTGCCTCTAATTCAAAAAGTCATAGGGAATAAATGATAACAGATTTGAATACCTTGTTAAAAATTACTTCAGAAAACATATATTTCTACCCTGGGAGCCCCAGAGGGAAAAAGTAGATTTTTAAAGTGGCTCTAAATCCAAAATGAGTGGTCTGAATTTAGAAATAACGTTATCTTTTTTAATAAAACAACGTCAAGAACTACGTTGGAAAACATGTCAAAATTTCTATAAAAAAAAAGCCCATAACAAGGAACTTGACTTTTGGTAGGTGCTCTAAATAAGTGATTTCTTTTCGGATTTGGCTCGGTGCAGGGAACCAGAAAATTTGTCAATATGTTAAAATCTTAGGCATGGACACTCATGATTTACGTTTTGAACACATACTAATATAAAAAGAATCATGTGTTGCGTCCCTGAGCAAGACACTTTATCTGCATTGCTTAGTACTGGTTCAACCTAGGAAGACATCAAGAGTGATTAAAATAAGTTCAGAGAGTTTCCATTACAATTCATGTAAAATATATAAGTTTAAACTATTATGAAAAGAGATGTTGCAAATGAATTTAGTGGTCTGTACTATAACCCAATAATACAGCGTTTTTTTTCACCATTTTGGGAATGGGTCCGTGACCGGTCAAATTGGGAAAAAACACGCGATTTTTCTCAAAATTGGGAAAAAACGCACGTTTTTTCTCAGAATTGGGAAAAATAATTGTTTCTGTATTTGGTTCAATTTACACAGAAAAGCAGAAGAAACGTCTAAAACCCTGGTAAAAAACTTTATTAAGAAGATTATTCTAAAACATTTTACAATTTTGGGAAGAAAAATCTGGAATTGGGATTTCTTTTTTTTTTTTTTTTTTATTGATTTTTTTTTTTTTTTACTCAAAATTGGGGAAAATGCTATTTTTTGGCGATTGGGAACGGGTCCGTTTACCGGACCCGTCCAAAGAAGAAAAAAAAACGCTGTAATATTATAGGTTATTGAATTTGTATGGCTAAATATTACTTGGAACGAGTTGTCTTGGCAAAGGACGACGACCTTGCGAGTCGTTATGCATGCGCCAAAGCAACGAGTTCCAAGTAATATTTAGCCATACAAATTCAATAACGTTTTTATTGTATACTTTCATATTGTTTTCGATCAATGTTAATTGTGTGACTATTACTTTTCATTGTATTTGTGTTATTTTTATAGCTTTTGATGGAATTCCTATCTTGTCATTCAGTTTAATTTTGTGTGGATGATTATTTTGCACGAAAACGACGTCGACGTCGGATGACGTCATTAAAAACATCAAGCGATTTTCTAAAGTTTGTTTACCATTCGATAACGTTAAAAACAGTGGGTGAGTGACCATTTCAATTATTTGATCAATTTCAGCCCTAAAAGGTTGAAAAAAAACACGTATTATTTTTGTTGACACTATAGAAAGGATTCCGTTATTTTATTTGAAAGTAGTTCCTTTTTTCTATTTCGCGGCTCTTAGCTAGCACGAGAAAAAGTTCCAGTGCAATATCAATGCAAACTAAACGGGACAATATGAAAGTATACAATAAGGTTATTATATCTGACAGTTTAATCACCATGTCTACTGGAGTATCAAATTACCCATCTGCAGTAGCCAAAATAAAGTTTAAATGGCCTTTTAAGTAATTATGTTCCTGTCAAACCTTGTAAAACTCGCATTGAAATGTTCATACATTGTGTATGTATTTAAAACAGAAGCAAAATATAGTTTATGGCTGGCCAAGAACAATGTCCAATTGCAGTGAGTTTAGATATGAAATCTGGTACTCCACAATTTTATATTGTTTAACATAGTCAAATTTGGAGTTACATGTATTGTGAAATTTGGAGATGGTACATGTATTTAAGAGACAACTGATACAGGGTCATTTGGAGGCTGAATATTACTGGTATAATAAGAACAATGTTAGTGAGGTTATATATGAAATTTGAACAACAAAGTTATAATAATTTAATGCACTTTAACACTTTTTTTTGGAGACAAGCAACTGACCTTGACAGGGTCAGTTGGAGGCTGATAGTTACTGTAGTAAGAAGATTGATTGAATTGATTGAACTGGATTTTATAGTCGCACCAACAGCTAAGGTCATATGGCGACTTTCCAGCTTCGTCTGGTGGAGGAAGACCCCAGGTGCCCCTCCGGGCAATTTTCGTGCACGGGCGGGCACCTGGGTAGAACCACCGACGTTCCGCAAGCCAGCTGGATAGCTTCCTCACATAAAGATTCCTAGGCCCCTGAGGGATCGAACCTACAGCGGTGAGGGGCAAGTGATTTCAAGTCAGAGACGTTAACCATTCGGCCACGGACGCCCCACCGTAGTAAGAAAAACAATAACCTGTGATGTTATATATGAAAGTTGAACACTCTACTTCAAAGGACAACAAAGTTATAAGAACTTTGACGTAAATTTTGACGCAAACTTTAATGCTAAGGTATTACATTATACCTTTCTTGTCCTTGGGAGTAGAATGTTCAAATTACATATATAAACTCCTGGTCATTGTCCTTCTTTTAAATGCCAATAACTTCCAGCCCTCCAACTGACTCTGGGTCGGAGTCAAGGTCAATTAAATACATCTACCGTCAATATTTGCGTTCAGTGCCTTTTTACTCCTTTTTTATGTCTTCCCTATTAAAGCAAAAAACGTCACTTTTTTCCCTAAAATAACCATAAAAATTCACCTCTTTCAGAATAATTCCCCATTCAAAATGTTGTTTGTCGTAAAATGATCTATTTATAATAGCATAGAGGTCTATTTTAGGTCAATGTTTTCTATTACAATGCGGGGTTTACATTTGAAATAACAGAGCGACCTAAACAAAATATTGTATGAATCGCCTTTTCATCGTAGCATCGCTGTAGTCTAAATCATCTGCAACGCTTGCTTGTTTTCAATACAAAAGTCTAGAATAGTTCTCCTAAACAAAGTTTGACATTTGTCGAGATCCTGGTATCGTTTCTGATTTGTATTAACAATTAAGCGTCAAAGATGATCAAGACTAAGCATCGCTGGAGTTCATGCGATAGTCATAGGTAGTCCGCAAATCCCGTCATTCTTCGGGATCATTATTCCACGTGGTGTTTCGAGATGTTGGGAATGCGTAATTTTACGACGTTACGACAATCGTGATCAACTTACAAATGTACGTTATCAAAAACAGATTGTTTATAGTTTCGCGCTGAAAAAAAAAAAGATTCTACAAGCAGTAAAATGATAACAAATTACCTTAAGAAGACAAATAATGCAACATCAGATAGTGAACAACATAAAAAAATCATAAATTAAAATGAATAACAAGAGGTCAATGACCTTGAAACTCTATTGATAGGTTTTTGATAGCTAGATCAGCATTCCTGTGAAGTTCCATGAAAATCTGTCTCGTAGTTTCAGGAGTAGTCGCTATAAGTTTTGTTTTTTAAAAATACTTTTTTTAGCCATGGCAGCCATCTTGAATTTCCGGGCAACTTGAAATTTTGCTAGGATCAACTAGATATCAAGAGCAACATTCCTGTGAAGTTTCATTAAAATCCGTCAAGAAGTTTCAGAGGAGTAGTGGCTACATGCTTGTACTATATAACTCCATGTAAACAAGTATGGCCGCTGGCAACCATGTTTAATGTCGAATCAAAATAATTTCATCATGTCGTGCTGATCATTTTAGAAAAGTCCCATATCATACATATATATCAGTTATAGTTTTCAAGAAGTAGTCGCTACAAACTTGTTTTTTAAAAATCTATTTTTAGCCGTGGTGGCCATCTTGAATTTCTGGATGGCCTGGAATTTTGCTAGGATCAATTAGACATCAAGCGCAACATTCCTGTGAAGTTTCATGAAAATCCGTAGAGTAGTTTCAGAGGAGAGTCGCTACAAGTTTTTACTACAGTAGAGCTCACGTGAAACCCACGCTTTACTCTTTCACGCCGAGTGAGGAATTTACAAATCGCGTAATTGTGGGAATCAGCTACGCGAAAAGTACTTACGCCACAATACTTCGCGTAGACAAACTCGGAGTTCGCCGAGTCGAAACTGCACAGGTAAAGGGTGCAACTTTTTGCTAATTTTTAATAAATAATTATTCAATAACTTTAAAAAAAAATCGTAGCAGGAGACAATTTTGCCATGTTTACTTTTGTTTTGGAAAAGCAGATGTGGAAAAATTTGAATGCCCGGATTATGTATACTGGGTCAGGATAGTTATATGGCGGTTCCTATTACCGGCTTCGCGGCGACAGTAATTATTATACTGGAAATTATAATTATGTTTTTAATTTATCGTTATTTGTAACAAATTTTACTATTCTGCTGTTGATTATTAATACATCGATGAGTTCTTTAGTCAGAAATAATCAGAAAAAATTGTAAAGAATTCCGAAACAAACAAAATTTGTGATTAAATGCATTAAAAAGTTTGAAATACGTATTTGTTTATTAAAATTTAGGGCTGAAATTATTCATTGTATTTATCGGGGGCGTCCGTGGCCGAGTGGTTAACGTCTCTGACTTGAAATCACTTGCCCCTCACCGCTGTAGGTTCGATCCCTCAGGGGCCTAGGAATCTTTATGTGAGGAAGCTATCCATGTGAGGAAGGTGGTTCTACTCAGGTGCCCGCCCATGCACGAAAATTGCCCGGAGGGGCACCTGGGGTCTTCCTCCACCAATGGAAGCTAGAAAGTCGCCATATGACCTAGCTGTTGGTGCGACTATAAAATCCAATTCAATCAATCAATCATTGTATTTATCAGTCGTGTCAACTTTGCACAGAAAATATGCACTCGGTGTCTCATTGTTTGTATTTTTTCTGGCAATTCGCTTTTTCAAGTGTGCTGTCGCATTTTAAGTTAAAAAATTGTTGGAAAATTCAGATTTTTTCCCAATAATAAATCACCACAGGCGTACACTCATGGTTAATTGGATTCTACGTGGAGTAACTCGGAGTGTGATCACTCCAAGTGACTCGACAATGGCATACTTTCGACGAGTCCAAACACGACTCTGCGTAGATCTGCGTGACACTTGATACGACCAAACTCGGTGAATCAAGTAAAGTGTGGGTTTCGCGTGAGCTGTACTGTATATAACTCTATGTAAACAAAGATTAATGTCGAATCAAAACGATTTTCGACACGTCATGCTGATCATTTTAGAAAAAGAACCATATCAATATCACTTATAGTTTTCAAGAAGTAGTCGCTACAAACTTGTTTTTTAAAAATCTATTTTTAGCCGTGGTGGCCATCTTGGATTTCAGATCAACATGAATTTTTGCTAGGATCAACTAGACTATATGGGCAACATTTCTTTAAAGTTTCATGAAAATCCATCCAGTAGTTTCAGAGAAGTCGCTACAAAAAAAGTTTATGGACGGACGATGGGCACTGCACCACGTCATAAGCGATCAGTCAAGCTAAAAATTACTATTTCCCTCTACTGTTTTTCTCTTCTTTAAATGTTTGTGGAAGTAAATGTAAACATAAGAAAGGTAGATATAACCTTTTTACTAACATTTTATTGCGACTATTTTCCCCAAAAACTTGGAAAATCGCGCCTTTTTTTCCCCACAAAAAAGGCTAGGGCCCCTTCCCAATTTCTGAAAAAAGGCCCTGGCATTAAAATTTTCGTGACGGTACATGTATTTAAGTGACACTGACTCGGACAGCAGAAATTCCCGAGTTGCGTTTCTTTTACGCTGCAGTATATAAAAGATCTGGGCATGTGCTGAAAGGTTGAGTGGAGTTGTGGAGTGGAGTAGTAGACCCCAAAATCTGGAGTCGATTTCAAATAGTAAATCTAAAAATTAAATAATGCATGCTTGACTTCAAAACACAACAATAGAAGGGTGTTACACTTGTGTCCCCTGCCGACTGTGCTTATTTCAGCAGTACAATCTAACTATAAAGTTTGAAGACACGAGGTGCAATCCTTCATGAATAATGGAGCAGTTGTTTTTTTAAGTGTTAAAAGTTTATAACAAGAGGGCCATGATGGCCCTATATCGCTCACCTGAGTAAATCTGAACCAATACAAGAGGGCCAAGATGGCCCTAAAGCGATCACCTGAGTACTGGCACAATATCGAACTTCTTCGAAATCTTATGGTCATATACAATCTGTGCAAGTTTGGTTAAGATTGTTCAAGAAATGTGGGCTCTGTTGTCAAATACAAAATGAAGGTGCTAGAGAGTAACACCTTGGGCAGAGCCAAATGTGACCTCAGGGCTACATGTAATATATGAGAGCTGTGTGCTTTGTGGTTTTAGAGAAGAAGATTTTTTAAGTTTTTCCCTATACAAGTCTGTGTAAAACGTGACCCCTGAGGCGGGGCCAAATGTGAACCCAGGGTCACCATTTGAACAAACTTGGTAAAGGACCATAAGAGTATAGTAAATGCAAAATATTAAACCTATGACTCTTGTAGTTACAGAGAAGAAGACTTTAATGTAAAACTGTGACCCACGGAGTGGGGTAAAATTTTACCCCAGGGTCACTTGAACAAACTTGGTAGAGGACCAAGAGCTTATAGCAAATGCAAAATATTAAACCTCTGGCTCTTGCAGTTCCAGAGAAGAAGATTTCTTCAGTTTTTCCCTATACAAGCCTATGTAAAACTGTGACCCCCGGGGCGGGGCCAAATGTGACCCCTGGGTCACCATTTGAACCAAATTGGTAGAGGACCATAAGCTTATAGCAAATGCAAAATATTAAACCTCTGGCTCTTGCAGTTTCAGAAAAGAAGATTTTTTAAGTTTTTCCCTATACATGTCTATGTAAAACATGTGACTCTTGGGGCGGGGCCAAATGTGACCCAAGGGTCACCATTTGAACAAACTTGGTAAAGGACCATAAGCTATAGTAAATGCAAAATATCAAACCTCTGGCTCTTGTAGTTTCCAAGAAGTTTTTTAAAAAACATTCCTATAGAAGTCTATGTAAAACTGTGACCTCCGGGGCGGAGACAAATTTGACCCCAGGGTCACCATTTGAACAAACTAAGTAGAGGACCATAAGCTGATGCTACACGTAATACATGAGAGCTCCGTGCCATGTGGTTCCAGAGAAGAAGATTTTTTTCAGTTTTTCCCTATACAAGCCTATGTAAAACTGTGACCCCCGGGGGCAGGGCCAAATGTGACCCCTGGGTCACCATTTGAACGAACTTGGTAGAGGACCATGAGCTTATAGCAAATGCAAAATATTAAACCTCTGGCTCTTACAGTTTCAGAGAAGAAGATTTTTTAAGTTTTTCCCTATACATGTCTATGTAAAACATGTGACCCTTGGGGCGGGGCCAAATGTGACCCGTGGGACACCATTTGAACAAAATTGGTAAAGGACCATAAGCTTATAGTAAATGCAAAATATCAAACCTCTGGCTCTTGTAGTTTCCGAGAAGATTTTTTTTCCCCCCTATATAAGTCTATGTAAAACTGTGACCCCCGGGGCGGGGAAAAATTTGACCCCAGGGCCCAGGGTCACCATTTGAACAAACTTAGTAAAGGACCATAATTGAATTGAATTGAATGTTGTTTAACGGCTCATCAACAAAGGACCATAAGCTGATGCTACATGTAATGCATGAGACCTCTGTGCCTTCTGGTTTCAGAGAAGAAGATTTTTTAAAGTTTTTTCCTATATGACTATATGAAAAACAGGCAAAATCTCAATATACAAACTTTGGACCCCCGGGGCATGGCCATTTTTTACCCCAGGGACTTCATTTGAACAAATTTGATAGTCTAGGCATTGGCGATCATTTTAAAAGAAAAATGTTGAAATCTGTCCAGCGGTTCTTGAGAAGAAGATTTTTTAAGGTTTCGACCATATATGGTAATGGCGGCCATCTTGGATGTCGCGCTGACCTAATTTTAACAAATCTAAAAAGCATTCTTCTAAGGATCATCCACATGAAGTTTGGTCAAAATTGGCCACGCGGTTTCTGAGGAGAAGTCGTTTGAAGCAAAAGTTAACGACGACGACGACGGACGGACGACGACGGACGACGGACGAAGAGTGATCCCAATAGCTCACCTTTGAGCCTTCGGCTCAGGTGAGCTAAAAAGGGGCATAAATCTGCACTGGATAATTGATAAGGAAAAACTGTATAAAGTTTCATGACCATAGGTCAATATTTTGCCATGTAATGAGCCAAGTTAGATTGCAGATGAAAGTTTTGTGAAAAGGGGTAAAACTCTGCCAAAATGAAAGTCAGAGTTATAGGAGTTATAGGAGTCAGAGTTATAGGACCTGTGTAACAACATTCCTTTGGTTAAGATAAAGATGTGTATAAGCTTCACGAACATAGGTCACATACTTTTCAAGTTAGGCTAAATAAAATTATACCTGAGTTTACTGTAACCCGACCGACCCTCCGAAAACACTCCCGAATCTTTTTTATTTCATTGAAAAAAATAATAATAATAAAAAAGAAAAAAAAAATTTAAAAAAAATGTTGAAAAAATAATAATGTTCATGCGATCACGGCGCAATTTTCAATTTCGCGGTGCGGTTTTGACAGCTATTTTGGCTGTACAGTTTCAAAAATGTCAGCACATTGAAGCGCTCAATGTTATGGCATGCACATTCCATAACTAACACTGGGGCATGTGAAACTTAGGAAGGACGGGTCGACATGTATGCTAATGGATAAGAATCGATTGTTGAATTGCTTGACAAGTACCACAAACAGGTCGGTAAATGCCCAGAGTTCCAGGCCACCTGTCGTAAGTTTGTTTCTAAAATAGTATATTAATGTGCATATGTTTAGTTGCTTCTCAGCACTAAGCATTGGCATCGACTACTACTGCATTATAACTTCTTGAAGAAGTATGCCGTTCCATAATAATTTTCTGAACTCAACCTCAATATAGGCTCATAATAACTAACATGAAAAATTTATAAATATTTATTACTTTCTGGTGTTAGAGAAGTAATATACATGTAAGTAAACACTTTTACAAAACTATTCAAATGGTCAATTAACATTGTTCCGTTGAATGATTGTTAAATTTTGACAGATCAACGTATACTATAGATGTAGATAATTTCGAATATTTTTTCAGCTGTCTGGGAGGCAAGAACTGCTCTTGGTTATGTCAACCACAGAATTTGACTACACCTGTGGGTCCCCCATCCTTCCTGACGGTCATATACCGGTATTCAGGAAGAGCATGGAAGTCAAGTTACTCATAACATGTCAGCCCCACTGTAGATCACACTGTATGGAGCTGGACTGATCCCAGCCGACTCATGTACTATTGCTGTTGGAGCTGACCCTCTTTCAGACTTGCGGAAAACATTTAAAACAGATTTACCACTTTGTAATAATTGCAAGTGTTTGGGGAAAAAAGCCAGTTGTTACCAGGCCTTTTGGGAAACAATAAAACATACACAATTTCATATTGTTATCTATTGTAGTTACATTTTCCCATTCATCAAAGCTCATCGCCACCTTAAATTTAACTTCGCCAAAAAATAAAATAAAAAAATAAAATAAAATAATGCCTACCTGCCTACCCTACTTGTTTCAGCAATGTTACATTAAACACAGGTATAATTTTATTTTGCCTTTAGGACCAGTTATGAACTTGGTTAGGTTGCAGGTTTAAGTTTTATGAAAGTGGGAATAACTCTGCCAAAATAAAAGTCAGAGTTATTGGACATGGGTTGATGAAGATGTGTGTGAAGTTTGATGAACATAGGTTCAATACTTGTTGTTATGGCCAAGGTTAGGTTGCAGGTTAAATTGTGACGGATGACGACGAACGATGATGACGACAATGGAGGGACAGACAAATGACAAAGTGATCCCTAAGCGTATGCCATGCTATGCAGGCAACACAAAAAATGTCAAAAAAGGTTAATTGAAAACTGTTCCTGCTATGTTTCTTGTTTATATCCCCATTACAGGGATGGAAACTAACGGTTGCCCGTTCGCCCGGGACGACTAAATTTCAAGCTGGGCGAGTAGATTTCATAATTCGGTAGTCCGCCCGGGCGACTAGCTTTTTCGACAAGCTAAAGTCGATTTCCTCGGCATTATTCGTCAATGTGGAAGAATAACATTTCAGTAGAAAACAACAACAAAGAAAATATTTCTTACAGTTTATTAAGCGATTAAATGCAGTAAATAGTCGCAACTCAGTTTATTCAACGATAAAATGCAATTTAAGTCAACCGGATATTGCGAAATTGACGCATTTCCGTTTTGGGATATTCTAAAATGCGGCTCCCGTTCTAATTTCACGGAGCGCGAACGTTACGGTATTTGATGTTATACAAATAACACTTTCACGGGGGAATCTTTAAGGGCACTAGTCAGCTTTTAGGTGACTGGGGCCAGGGCCTTCAGGAAGGGGAATTGCAAAAAGTATGCTGTTTTCCTGTATTTTAGTTTAACATTTTCTAATATATATATAACTGTAATGGCCATGATCAGACTAGTGAACTATAGAATATAAATATGCCTACCTACCGACCCTAGAGCTTGCAATAGGAAACACACCTATTTTGTTTGTTTGGCCTAAATACAGTAAATTTGTTAAAATCATGTTTGTTAATGTGTTTGTTTGTCAGTGTGTCGAAAAGAAAAATCCAGAAAATCTGGGCTCATACATTTTCAGCTGGGCAACCAAAATCCAGAAGATGGTTGCCCGTTTGGGCAACCAAGCTTTAAAAGTTAGTTTCCATCCCTGCCATTATAAATGCATACCCTTCGGGGATAACTTCATAAAATAATGACAAGACAATATACAAAATGCTATAGAAATGAAGCAATATGATAAAATATTCATTTTCCCTCCCATACAAGAGTTGTTCCAGATGTGTTATCGTTTTATAAACATACCATATAATCCCTAACAAACGCACCCCGCCCCCCCCCCCCTTTCATAATAATAATAACAATAATCCATCCAATTTCTTTATTACTTATTGGTAACAATATCCGGCTATTCTATAAACTGTCTCTTAAATTTACAGTGAAAATCCAAGCAACAGTACAATTGACCTTTTTAGGCGTTCGCCAAAGTATTTGTAACGTTTTAAAAATACCGACACTAGCGTCACTATTCATGATGTATTACAAGAGTCTTATATCTAGTCAAGAACCCGGTACACTAGCTGTTACATTCATTAAATCGTGCGTTTACTTGAATGATGATCTTGACATTTTATCATTTTCTAAAGAGAGTATTAAAAGAAGGAAACGTCCACTTGAGTATTTTTAGCCGTGGCAATTTGAGTAGTTCAATTAGGCCATCACGTAAAAGAAATGTCGGTTTGCTGTGCTCCGAACTACTCACTAAAGAGCCCTACACAAAACTTTTTATTGCAATTTTTTGAACTTTTTTTTTGGTTGCTATTTTAAGAATATTTCTCCTTTAATTTGGCCTAAATTAAAATATTGTTTGTTTGAAATTTGCGACCGACCCACGACTAATTCGCCGACCCAAACAATTTTTTCAAGTTTCTTTTTTCCCCAATGTGTTGGTTGTTTCAATTATTTTGGGAAGTTTCATAATGCTCTGATATATTGGATGCTTGGAAATAATCTCTGCTGCTGTAGTCAATTGAAAGGGTCTACATGACTGACCTTGTGAGTGAGAAAAATGTGAGGATGGTGTCTGCAAAAAGGACACTTGAAGAGAATATTGTTCTTTGCAGTAACGTAAACTGAGAAGTGAAATTGACACAGAGTTCAATGTTTATACTTTAACAGGGCTTGACATTAACTTTGTTTTCTACTAAAATGCCAGAACTTGGAATTTTTTTGTGTGGGAACAATATTTTGGGTAAAGTGTATATCTCTACAAATTATTAATGTTATTTTCGGGCGATTCATTGTCTAATCCACTTGCCCGAACTAAATTTCTACTTGCCCTGGGCAAGTGAAAATTTGACCATATTTTTCAAATATTTCTAATGATGATGTGCGAATATTCAATTTAATATGTTTTAGTTGAAATATAAAAATAGTGTAGATTGTATTCACTGTATTTGATGTTCATCTATATATTGTACCAAACAAAAGATTTTGTCATTTGAAACATTAATACATTTAACATTTAATAGTTTTAAGTGTATTTTATGTGTCCATAAATGAACATTTGATCAATGTTTTGCATGTTCTGTTAATATTTAACTAAACCCTTTTTAAAGACATTTTCTATAGTTTTTTCTGCATAACAGATTTTCTTTAAACTTTTTGTACAGTAAGTCTGTTATATATATAGACAGAAAAGGCAAAAATAATGGTAGGTCACCATGCTTGTTAAAATTTTAAAAAATAATTTGTAATGCCACCGTCATGTCAATCTGTCCCAAAAGTTGAACAAGTCCATAAAATAGCTAAATAAGATATTTTTGAAGTCTAATCATTTATTCATTGGTCACAATTCTGCTAAAATTGTATTAAAATAAAGAACATTTAATTACAATAACATTTAAAGCTCATCTTTATGTAAAACTTATATTTTTTTACAAAATCTGTTGAGACCATTACCACAATTTATGCACAAATTAGCCCATAATGATACAATTTCCTTTTTTTTTGTATGTTCCAAATAACAGATTTTTTTTAAACTTTCTAAGCACATAATTTAACATATATAAAAACAAAATGTGCAATAAAATTGATAGGTCCCCATGCTTGTTTAGAAAAAGAATTTGAAACCCTACCCCTATGCTAAAAGGTCAAGTTTTGTATGAAATTATATAGAAATGGTATATTTTCCTTTTTTGTTATGTTCCTAATAACAGAATTTGTTCAAACTTCCTAGGCACTTATTTGAACATATATTTAGACAATATATTCAATTAAATTGATAGGTCACCATGCATATTGAGATTTTTTGGAACCGTACCATTATGCTTAAATTTTTTAATTTTGTTGGAATTTTTACAAAATGCTATATTTTTCCTATTTTATGTATCTAATAATAGGCCTTTATTTAAATAATGACAATTAAAAATAAATAAAAAAAAAAAAAATTAAAATTAAAAAAAATTAAAAAAAAAAAAAAAAAAAAAAAAAAAAAATAGAACTAGACATCAAAAGCAACATTCCAGTAAATTTTTAGGAAAATCTATCCAATAGTTTTAGAAGCGAAGTTGCCCAAAAAAGCTGCGCATGGAAAACTATACAGCAAATGCCTTTAAAAAAAAAAAAAATGGATAAAAGCACACGATATTTGCATGCTGTCGATGGGCATGTGTTAATAATAAGAATATGTTAAAAAAATATATATACCGACCCACCCCTAAAAGCCATATTTTGGGTCGGAAACTGCAAACAAACAATTTTTTAATGGTGGCCTTTCTTATGGTTTTTACTGTCTTTGGAGAAAAATAAATTCACCTACACAGATAAAACCTTTTGGTAGGAGCACAGCACAGCAAACCAAAAAAATTTTAAGGATGGTCTTATTTATCTTCCTTGTTAATTTAATATGAAATAGGTTTTTTATAGCGTTTTATTTATTTACAAGTATACTATCGGAGTCCATTTTATTTAACAGTTTAACGAGGCTACGGCTACAATGTGCTGGTAAGCTACCACTTGAACCACCAGCGCGTTACAATATTACTATTATTATTTATTAACATGATTTAATGTAAAGTTACGTAAAGTGAAAAGTAAGTCAATTTTATCTTTTGCCATTTAAAAAATATATAATATAATTAACCCTTAACCCGCTAAGCACAACTATAATAGCCTTTGCGTCCATTGTAAACCCAGATCAGCCTGCGAGTAACTCTTTATCACAAATGGAATCATCTTAATTCAGTTGAATTGAATTGGGTTTTAAGGAGCACCAACACATGAAAGGTTATATGGCGCCTAACAGGCATGAACATGCCAGGCTCATCCTCCATGTACATCGAGATAAAATATGGAAAATGGGCCTAGAACCTTCTCACCCTGAATTGCAGAGTTGCTGCAAATTCTATCGTAGAAAATCCATTTACGCTGGAGCCACGTTTATTGTTTTACTGCCACTGCTCTTTTGATATGAGCGAGATGGCACCTGAAACAATGCAGGGATCATGATGAAGACCTTTAATGAACATGAACAAAAAATGATCAAATGAACATGAATTTGTGGGGATTCTACCCCTCTGCCTACCCCTCCAAAGGGATCTGCAGTGGCCCTATTCTTTGCCCCGTGACCAAACAGTGCCCCCGGAACCACACGCGGCATTTCAAGGAAAGAACAGTCCATTATATATATGTAGAGGGATAAGGGTTAAAATAAAAAGTTTTGGGTAGGGGAAAACAAATTGGGTAGGAAGGTAAAGGGCAAATAAACACTATTTATTAAGCCCTTTTTTTTTGTCCATTTTGATGAATGAACGCTGTGCGCAGTTAAAATGTATAAAAGTGGCAACTTTAAATCTGGTGTCACCCTGGTGCCCGGATGCTTTTGACATAATTAATTTCAAAAAGTTGACACCAAAGTAAAAATTAAACTAAAATAGCAGCAGTGTTTTAACCCTTAACCAGTTAAGCACGACTATAATAGCAGTCAAAGAAATTAGGATTTTTTGTTCACTAATCCGAATTATTATATAATCATTTGGACTATTACAATTTTCATAAGCCCGACAATAAAATTTCTAGATTTTTACTAGCCCTAATTAATATTTACTAGTTTTTCACCTTCGGGCTAGCGCTAATTTAGACCACTGTAATAGCCTTTGCGTCCATTGTAAAACCCAGATAAGACTGCGAGTTTACAATGTCCTGATCAGTCATTTTCCCCAAAACACCTCTAAGTCACATAAATGGAATGGTCTTAATTCAAAGAATGAACAGTCCATTATATATATGTAGCGGGTTAAGGGTTAAAAGGACAAGCGGCAATCGTGATTTTTAAGAAACTCATAGTGTCCCATTAGTTTTTCTACATAACCTGCATTTGTTTAAGGCCAAACAAAAAAGTATGTGTGGTTCAGGTAACACTGGCAAAAAAAAATAGGCTTCTTTTTTTTCTTCTATTCTCAATAATGAATTCAATTCTGATAATGAATTTAATATGTTAATGACTATACATTGAGTTCGATTTTTTTGCATTATCAACAAAAAAAAATTTTTTTTTTTTTTTTTATTTATTTTTTTTAAATTTTTGCATAAAAAGTTTTACGGTCGGCCCCTTAAAATAGGGTCGGTCGACCAGTGCTCCAGCTAAGCTTTTATCACAATGCATATTGTACTCATTAAAAAATTTGTGTTGCTTATTTACATAATTTACTAATGCATATCCTTAGAACAAGTTTTGAAAAAAACTTTAATGTTAAAGGGACACATGGCAATCTTGTGTTTTATTCAAGCACGTGTGTGTAGTTCTAAGGTTTATAGTCCCTCCGCCAACATACTCAATAAGCCATATAGCTCACCGAGATGGGTACAATAGTCTGGACTTTTTTATTCAAGCATTTAACACCTCAATTTATTAATCCTGCCTCATTTTCACTTTAAAACTGCTTGCAGATAATTAAATAAATAATTTCGATTTCAATTTTCTTCAGTATTCTACCAAATTTTTAAATATATTATTGGTGCAATATTATCAAAAGTTAGTAATATGTAAAAACAATTTGCTTTGAACTGTTAGAATAATTAATATTAATGATTACAAATAAGCAAGTTATGTTGAAAACTAATGGGACACCGTGAGTTTTAAATCAAGAGGCCCATGAGGGCCTGTGGACACTCTACTGGCTAACATGGCTCTTATAACATCAATGAAGCGAGTGTCTGCCATTTATGTTTTCTTGAAAGTTTCGGGCAAAAAACAGCTTTTTAACTAAATCAAGGGCCATAACTAAAGAATCTGGTAAAGTTTGGTAAAGATCAGATGAAAAATGAAGGCCCTACCGTATTAACGAGGCAAAATATAACATTTTTAACTAAATCAAGAGCAATAACTCCTCTGTTACTGATCCGACTGATCCAACATAGAGCTAAAAAAAAAAAAAAAATAATAATAATAATAATAATAAAAATTAAAAAAAATAAAAATAAAAAAATAAAAAAAAATATTGAAAAAAATATTAAAAAAAATAAAAAATAAATAAAATAAAAATAATAATAACATCAAAAAGAAAGTCATAAAATCTCTTAAGTTTCGCAAAGATCAGATGGAAAATGAAGGTCCCATCTTATGACGAGGCAAATTATAGCATTTTCAACAAAATCAAGGGCCATAACTCCGCTGTTACTGGTTCGAACTAGCTGGTTTTCGAACTTGACCAAGCTTTCATAGACATTAACAATCTGATAAAGTTTGGTAAAGATCGGATGAAAAATGAAGGCCCTATCGTCTTAACGAGGCAAAATATATAATTTTGAACTAAATCAAGGGCCATAACTCCGCTGTAACTGGTCCTTTATGAATGGTTTTCGAAATTGTCCCGAGCTTTCATTAATAATAACAATCTGATAAAGTTTAGTAAAGATTGGACGAACAATGAAGCCCCTATCGTCTTAACGACGGACAACGGACGACGGACGGACAACTCGGCATCCCATAAGCTCTGCTTGCCTTCATTAATTTTATTTTTAATGCATTTTTGATGAAAAAATATGCGTAATTATGCTGATCATCTTGTCTGAAGCACTGGAATACCTAGTATCACAATGAAGCACTGTAATTTCAACATTAAATTTCGGTAATCAAGTTATAGGTTAAAGGTTTAAACAAAGGGGTGTTTGCAACCCCAAAAACCCCAAAAAATGCACACATTTAAAGTTATTTGTTTCAAAATGTCTAACATTATCTCTCACTGTAGGCATGACATTTCAAGTATTGAGTATGATTGGGCCACTCGATTTTTCTAAGCTATCGAAGTGTGTACATGGGCATTAAAAAATCATCATTAAAAAATCGTCATTAAATACTGACAACCAAATACTAATACAAGAGCATTAAAAAGCAGTTAATAAGAACTCGAAATGTGTCCACAGGACACGGATGCCCTCTCTTGGGTCACTATGCCATAGCATTTTGATAATGAACATAAACACTGATAAACACGTTCAAGTTAGGTGCGCATCTTCACTTGCTAGTCAAGGGCCATAACTTTGTGGTTCTTGGTCCAAAATAAAAGTGAAAACCCAGGTGCGAATCTTCACTTGCTGGTCAACATTCCTGTAAAATTTGGCAACTGTGGGTTAAATAGTAATGGAGGAGGGCGCGACACAAGTTTTTCCGCCCCTATTTTGACTAAGTCAAAGCCAAAACTCTGCGGTTATTGGTCCAAAATAAAAATGAAAACCCAGGTGCGCATCTTCACTTTTTGGGATGTACGTACGTACAAACGGACGGATAAGTGCAAATCTATATGCCCCAAGTGGGGGCATAAAAACAAAGATAATAATGACCCGTTATTTTATGTTTAAGACTTAGGCTAAATAAAATTATACCTGAGTTTACTGTAACCCGACCGACCCTCTGAAAACACCCCCGCCTCCTTTTTTTTTTTGAAAAAAAAATAAAAAAATTAAAAAAATAAAAAAAATATTGAAAAATTAATTATGTTCATGCGATCACGGCCAAGTCATGTGCTCATTGTCCTTCTGTTGGAACGGACACTCTTCCGGACTTGTGAAAAATAAATTAAACTGTTTTACCCCTTTGCAATAATTGCAGTGATTGGGAAAAGAGCCAGTTGTTGCCAGGCCTTTTGGGAAACAATAAAACATACACAATTTCATATTGTTATCTATTGTAGTTTTTAAAATACCACATTTTCCCTTTCATCAAAGCTCATCGCCACCTTAAATGTAACTTTGCCAAAAAATAAAAAAAATGCCTACCTACCTACCCTATTTTTTCAGCAATGTTACAGTAAACACAGGTATACTTTTATTTGGCTTTATCTATTTTAATATGTTAATAAATACCATAACATAACCATAACTCATTATTTTTGGGGGAAGGGGTTTGCCCAGAGGACAAAGGGGCGGATATTTTTGTTTTATGGTTTAAATGGTTTTATTATTTAGAACTTTGTGATTTTAAACCCTCTCTGAGTAGCATAATGTATACAATTATCAGAAAAGTTTCTCTGAGGCCAAAATTAGTTTTTTTTATTATCTCAAGTCTGGCCTTTAACGCACACTGGGGATATAAGGTTGCTTAAACAACATCAAACATTTATCATGGATTTAGACATAACCTTTAAATCCTAGCCTATGGTCAGAAATTGGAGAACATTTCATGGCTACATCAATTTGAAGTCAATTTGTAACCAGCTGAAATGGTCTGAAATTATAGGATAATATGAATTTAACAAGAGTCATTTGTTTGGTGAATCATGAACAATATGTACTTTCTGCCATGTGCAAAAGTGCTGGACATATTATCTAACAACATCTGAGAAGGAAGAGCTAATTATCGAAATGAGCAATTATCTACTTTATGAATAAAACGCTAAAAATGTTAGCTTTTTATTAATGATCATTAATACGGTATGATAAACCCTTACTGTTTCCATTGTTCCTAGATATTAAGTTATATTTTATATAACTACATGTAGTTTTAAAATTATGATCATTCCTGATTTCTAATCTAAAGAAAACAATAACTGTAGAAGAACAGTAATAGTCGTTTACACGCGTACTCTCTGCTATAAAATGTAATTATTTTCTTCAAATTCCATCTTTTTCTTAGCTCTATATTTAAATAAAATTTTAAGTTTAACGTCATGGCTCCCATTATCGTGGTATATCGTGGTGAAACGTGAACTGCGCTACAACCATTCTTAATTGTTCTCGATTTCAATGACCTCTGAATTCAGTAATATATCATCTTTGTTTACATCGACAAAATTGTCTCCCGTTAATCACTTTTTACTGGATGTCGTGAACTATTCCGATTGGGTCGGAAGATTCCATTATTGATAGAGGGTCCCCATTATCGTGGCAATTCAAAAATTGATTCAAATGAGACATTTTAAGGGTAAACCATGTTGTGAAGTTAATAAAAACTTTAATAGACAAGGTTTAATAGATGTAAACATGAATTACACATATAATATCAGCTAAATCTTAAACTGGATAATTGTACCGGACACGACTTTTTGCGTATTGCATCAGATCACATGACCAGCTCATGGTTTTGCTACTGTACCGTATAAACTCCAAAAATTAAATTGTACATATATTAAGATTTTTGATTAAATATAGGCATTTTTTTATATTCTATAATTATTTTAAATCAAAAACACAAGGTTCAAAAGCCAGTCCATGACCGCTCTTTTTCAATTTGAAACCCACAAATCAAGAATTTGGCTTGGCAGAGTCAATGCTCTTTATTATAGGAAGTACGGTATGTGCTTCGCAATGCCTTTTTATGAATACCCCTTCAGAAAAAATGAAATAGTCCGAACTGGTGTGACCCAGTAGAAGCAGCGTCTGCATTCTGGGACAACAGACGGACGAATGTAAACACGAAATAACTTTGTCAGGGGATATATATGAGGTAGAAACATTGTCCAAACTTAAAAAACAGTTGTTCTTTAACAGATTTTTACTTTTTTTAATACTTTAGGAAAATTGATGCAGTTGATTTACTTTTTATATTCCAACAGTGTTGGGGATTCCCTTCTGGTAAAAATAGCTCACGAGTTGTGACGTCACTCATCGTCATATATAATAAATATCGCGTGTAATGACGTACCACGATAATGGGAATACCACGATAATGGGGGTCATGACGTTAGGCATAACAAAAATTAAATACAAATTCAAAATTATTAATTGTCTTTATTAAAGGGACACACGGCAATCTTGATTTTTTTTAAAACTCACAGTATCCTGTTAGTTTTTCTCTCAACTTGCATTTGTTCTATCATTAATATCCTTAGAAATACACACACACACATTTTAATGTTTGAATTAAACTCAAGATTGCCATGTGTCCCTTTAAATTTGGATACTGTTCAAATGTATCAATAAAATTATTGGTCAGTACACTAATAATAGGTTTTACTTATCTAAGGCCATAATAAATTAATTGCTAGTTTCTCATTGAAATTTATTTCAAAATAGGGGCTGGGGGGTGGAATTTTATTTTTTATTTTATACGACAAAATGAAAAACGGCCTCGGCACAAGGCAAAAATAGTAAAACATACTACTGAGTACTTCCAAGATTGAAAACACATTTTTAATAGTGTTTCATTTATTTATTTATTTATTTATTCATTTTATTTCCTCCATTACAGAGATTACATAATATAATATTATGACAACAATGCATATTAAAATAGGTGATGTATGAAATATTTGGAAAAAAAAGTGAAAAACATAGAACATGAACAATATGTACATACATATATAAAAGATATCCAAAACATGTCTAATAAACATTCCTCTCTTGTTAGAACCTTTATTCACGAAACGAAATATAGAACGAAACGAAAGTAGACAAAGGTTCTGGAGGGGAATGTAATCATATATATTTAACTACAGTATCCTGGTCCATGAGAAGACTAATGTAATACGCAATTGACTAACTCTAAGAATTGCCAATATTGCAGGTTTGTCTGCTAGTATGTTAATTTGCAACTTATACAAACACATACTGAGTTACATTTTTTATAAAGTGATATGACTGAATTAGAAAAGCATAATAATTAGTTGAAGACAATGTGTCAAAAAAGGGTATGCTAGATCCAAGCATGACATTATACATCTCTTTGCCAGGAAGCGTAATGAAGAGGTTAAATTGTACAATATCTAAGATCAAATATAAATCGTCAAAATACTTTTGTCTCGACAACGAAAAGGCTTCGCATGTTGTGGTTAAATGTTCGAATATGTCATTTACTTTAAAGTGGCACAACAAACATTCACTCTCATTGGATTGGCTAACATGAACCCACAGTTTAATTATATACAACATCAAACGAATGTCTGAGCTGGATCGGGGAATATCCCATAATACAGCTGACTTAAGTATTGGATGAAGACGCCGGAATCTCTGGAAATCTTCATCTTCACTCAGTCTCAATTCCCACGATTGAACCTGGTGACTATTTACATTATTTAAAACAATTTTCTTCCATTTATATTTTGACGGAAAATGTCCACTATTGACATAATCCGTCAAAAAGTGCTGTAAGTTATATTTACTTAGTATGGTAAATACATCGGGAATAAAACCGTATTGGTCCTTGAAACCCTTAAGAACAAAATGTTGTAACCTAATGTCAAATATCCTTCTAGACAGTAAGTTTAGCGGCGTAGAGCATAATTTTTGTAAAAAACACATTTTTCTTTTATCAATTTCCGACACCATTGGCATCCAACCTAGAGTACTCAATGCCATGTCTGTTCTAGTGCGCATATGCAACTTCTGAGTACATTTTGCAGCTAATCTTATAAATTTTTCGGCTAATAAAATGTCACATCCTTGCATGTGTGACCATAATTCGCACCCGTAAAGAAATGAAGGAAATGATATCTTCTTTATAAGATTTGCAAGAGTCTTAGGATTTATGAAATTAAAATCAGTCTCTATGTTAAGCAATGAAAATAGAGATGCTCTACCCTTTGAACATCTACTTTCAATACCTTTGGAACATTTTAAATTCGGGACAATATCTATACCTACATGTTTTGCTTGCATGGTTTGTTCAATACATTTTTCTCCAATCATAATGTCAGGGCCCTCACGCTACTTTGGGGGAAGGGGCCCGCAGCCCTCAGAAGGGGGAATTTTTGTAACTGGGGGGAATTTTTACAACAAATAAAAAACTCTGTTTGATTAACACGTTTCACTTTATTAACATACATTCGTCAACCATCTGGTTCTTTTTCTGATAAAAAAACTCCACTTAATAACCATCAATGGCATGTTTTCATCGGAGATCCACATTAAAAGTCAACCCTTCTCTTCTTTTTATCCCGAAAAAAACCTATTGCCCTGTCCAGTTGGGCATCTGGTTGAGTCAGTGCCCGATAATAGTTAAAACGTCCTGTGCACGATAAACAGTCTAAAACCAGTCTAATAATAATCAAAACGTCTTTTTCAAACCGGTAAACACGACATCGTGAGCATATCGTCTTGAAAATCGGTTTGTTTTTTTTTTGATTTTTTTTTTTGTTTTTTTATTATTTTTTTTACGAATTTCTGAGGGGGAAAAATATCAATTTTTGGGGGAAAAAAAAATACTTTTCAGGTGGGGGACTGCCGCCGAATAACGGCGGCAGAAATGACCAAATGAGGGCCCTGAATGTTAACAGCAGCTTTAATGTTTTTATTTTTACTACATACTAGAAAATTGCACTTTGAATCGTTATAGGAAAATCTCCATTTATGCGCTTAGTCATTCGCGATATCTAGACAAGACTGCAGATTTAGTGCATTAGGACATACTAAGGTAATGTCGTCGGCCAGTGTTGGGGCAACACAATTTACGCTACCAATAAAACAACCAAGTCCGCTGCGCTCTAGATCATCGAGAAGAGTGTTGATGTATAAGAGATAGTACCAACTAGACATTACACCTCCTTTGCGTGTTCCCTGCAATAAGGTGAATGGTTCGGATTTTATACCATTTACTAAAACGCAGCTTGTCATACCACTGTAACACTCTATTATTACGCGAAGGGCTTTTCCAGAGATGCCAAATTGTTTTATCTTGTAAAAGAGGCCATTATGCCAAACAGTGTCAAATGCCCCTGATGTATCTAACAGGACCATAAATGGACTACTTCCATTTTCGAACATATAGTAAATTGTTTCGCGAAGGTTAAATGATGTTGTTATCGACCCGAGATATTGTTGGTAGTCGTTTTGCTGACTATTTGGGAAGCTAATTCTACGTTGTTTAGTCCATTTTTGAATGATTTTACTTTTTCGAAAACTTTGTAGATAAAAACGGGGGCGGGCGGGGATGAGAATCTAGCAATTAATTTATTATGGCCTAAATAATGAATTAAGCGGTATAGACTTAAGACTCGAGTCAATTTATACATCTTAATTCATTATTCAAATAAGGCCAGAGTTTTTTATTTTTAGATTTACGTGATAGCCTAACCTAAATGTTGCTAAACCGAAATAAAAATAAGTCTAAATTGTGGAAAAAAAAAAGAAAAAAAAAATGTCCTCCTGTTCGATCTGCTACATCTTTTCTTTTCTTTTTTTTTTAAAATGGTGTGCCTATCCTAAAAATTTATTTTTCACAATAGCGTAAAAATCGCACCCATTTTTTTTGGAAATTGGATTAAGACTTAGTATTTACTTGTAAGGTTATCATTTCGTCTCTTTAATATAAACGTCCACAAACACAATTTAATGCATACCACTGAACACCACAATACCTATTTCGCTCTACTTGGCATTGAGTTCATAAACTTTTCTTGAGAATATTCTTAGTCTATTACTCTTGCAACTATGAAAGATAAACATTCAATAATTTGAAGTTTGTATATCACACTTTGTTTTGATTTGAAGTGTGTTTAATAGCAAATTTGTAATAATTTCTGTAAAATACATACTCAAAAATATATTAATCTGACATCAAACCAATTCTCAAGAGTGAAAGGTATTTTCAAGAACGGTTTGTGAATTTGAGCTAACATGTAGGCAGTATTAATATAAAGAGGATGTTGGTTACATATACAAAACTACTTGAAAAAAATCAGCATAAAAAATGAAGCAATACATTTAATATTAATGTTACGAGAAAACTTGTTTTATAAAAAAAAAAAAAATCTGAAATTTTCTATTATTTTTTTTATCGACTCCTCATTTTTCCCGTTTTTATTTTTATTTCCTCCTCCTAATGCATTTTTTTTCAAAATCTTCCATAATACTAACTATAAAAAAACTTTGGCCTATGGAAAAGACTTATGAGAAGTACAAGTACTAGATTTTTAGATGCCTCCATTTTTTCTCTTAGATCCACCCCTTAACAATCACTAAATAAGTTACTGCACCCACCATAAACTGCTCTAATGGCTCTCCGAGGTGTTGTTGTCGAAACATGTATCGGCTGTATATTTGATTCGACTTTGGTCAACAGTAGGTCTCGACCCATCATTGTGCGACTTGAGCTTTTCCTTTTCGGCGTCGGTGAGGTACCATGAGGTTAATCTTTTTCTTTTTCATCGACCCATAGCATTCCAAAGTTTTACTGTCTATTCTTCTTCTTTGTGTAGAAGCGGGCCCTCTAAACATAAAGCCAGCACATGCTTTATATTTTATTTTAAAATGGTCATGTTAAACATCAGTCAGCAATGAATAAGTCCAAAAACAGTCACATAAATGTCACATGAATGTATTAAATCCTTTTTAGGGGGTTTAAATAGTTCCTTTTTAAACTTTAATTCCAGGATTGTAACGAGAATTTAATTTCTGACACCATGTTCTGTTCACATGTTCTACTCTGTCTATGGACTGCAGTATTAAAGTGATTCTAGAGCAACGTAGTAATGATGTTTATTGTACGAACACTACTAAGAGACTGCTATCAAAATGTCATGCCTACAGTGAGAGATAATGTTAGACAACTCATGTATCTTCAATATTACAGTAAGCTTGTAAGAGTAGCCTTATCTTAGAACATTAAATTCATTATGAATAATTAATAACTTACACTGGTTAGGCCAGACACATTTGATTGACCTTCATTCACTCGCTTCGATGCATCTATGTATCCATGGAGGATTCCACCATCTGGTAACCGCCAAAACTTTGGTACATAGTTCACATCTACAATGAACAAAAATGAAACAATTAACAAGAGTGCCAATTTTTCATCAACTTAGGTCAATGATCTTGACCTTTGATAGTTATAATAACCACAAATATAATAATGCTGCACCATGGATACACTTTGTATAAAGTTATGAAATTGTATAATATCTAAATCTTTGCAAAGCAACAGTAATATCTGAATCTGTGCGGAACAACAGAAATATCAGAACCTCTACAGAGCAACAGTAATATCGAAATATGTGCAGAGAAACAGTAACATCGAAACCTTTATCCGTTGTAGTTTCAGAATAGATTTTTGAAGTTCTTCCCTAGATAACTCTATGTGAAACTGATCCAACAAGGGCCCCATAGCTCCCCATTAAAGAAACAAGAGGCCCAAGAGGGCCTGTGAATGCTCTACTGGCTAACATGGCTCTTATAACATCAATGAAGCGAGTGACTGCCATTTACGTTTTTTTGAAAGTTTCGGGCGAAAAACTGCTTTTTGACTAAATCAAAGGCCACAACTAAAGAATCTGGTAAAGTTTGGTAAAGATCAGATGAAAAGTGAAGGCCCTACCGTATTTACGAGGCAAAATATATCATTTTTAACTAAATCAAGAGCCATTACTCCTCTGTTACTGATCCAAATGGTCCAACATAGAGCTAAAAAAAATTCAAAAAAAATAATAATTTCAAAAAATAAAAATAAACAAATCAAACAAAAACAAATTTAAAAATAAAAATAAAAAATAAATAAAAAAAATAAAAAATTATAAAAAAAATTCAAAAAAAAAAGAAATAACACATGGTCTTGTTATGGGGGGGGGGGCATGACTTGCAAAGTACGGGCCTGGATTTTGTGCATAACATGTCGTCTTGTTAATGGTGATTATTCATGCCATGTTATTTAACAATCCATCCATGGACGTCAGAGTTATAGCCCGGACAAGACTCATGAAAACATTTATAAGTATGGCTATATAAGCATGACAAGATTGCAGACAAATATCAAACGTCACCGTTCTTTTGGGCTTTAGGAAGACATCATCATAGGATCCACAGCCTGTCTGGTCATTGCACAATTAAAGAGGAAAATATAATGGCGAAATGTAAATGGGTCCACCACCAAGCATGCAGTGCATTGCAAAATGATAGGATCAGAACCTCTTTTGATAAACCTTTTAACAAGTTTAACAAAGATAATATGAAAGTGATCATGACCAAGGATCTTACAAAGCTTGTAAATCACGTCACCATAGGGCCATCCTTAAACAAGAGGCCCAAGAGGGCCTGTGGACGCTCTACTGGCTAAAACAGCTCTTATAGATTTAGATAGATATAGCTCTCTTCTCCTATAGATTTAACAAAGGAAAATACAATATAGCATTTTTCAACAAATCAAGGGCCATAACTCTGTTATTACTAACAAGATCTAGCTGTTTTTCAAAATTGTCCAAGATTTCATTGATATACCGCGCTTTGCACAACTAGACATCATACTGAGGCTTCCTGCCAAATTTTGTAGAAATCCAACAAGCCATTTAAGAGGAGTAGCGCCTAAAAGAAATTTAAAATAAAAATGTCAAAGGGCCATAACTCCCGTCAAAAATCAGCAAACTGGAACAAAAGCGTGAAATGCACAACTAGACATCTTACCGATGCTTCCTGCCAAGTTTCGTCGAAATTCAACAAGGCATTTAGGATGAGTAGCGCCGACAAGAAATTTTAAAGTAAGTGTCAAGTAATTAAAAAGATAATGAAAAAAATTTAAAAAAAAAAAAAAAATTCAAATCAATCAATAAAAATAAAAAATAAAAAAAAAGGAAAAAATTAAAAAAAAAAAAAAAAAAAAAAAAAAAAAAAAATATATATATATATATTAAAAAAAAAAAAAAAAAAATTGAAACAATTAAAAAAAAAATTAAAAATTAAAAAAATGAAATTGAAAAAAAAAAAAAAAAAAAAATCAAATTAAAAAAAATTAAAAATTAAAAAGAAATTAAAAAACTGTTACCCCCGGGGCGCGTCCAAATTTGACACCAGGGGCACCATTTGAACAAACTTGGTAGAGGACCATAAGCTGATGCTACATGTAATACATGAGAGCTCTGTGCCATGTGGTTCCAGAGAAGATTTTTTTCAGTTTTTGCCTATACAAGCCTAAGTAAAACTGTGACCTCCAGGGTGGGGCCAAATGTGACCAATGGGTCACCATTTGAACAAACTTGGTAGAAGACCATAAGCTTATAGCAAATGCAAAATATTAAACCTCTGGCTCCTGCAGTTTCAGAGAAGAAGATTTTTTTCAGTTTTTCCCTATACAAGCATTTATGTAAAACTGTGATGCCCGGGCCGAGGCCAGATGTGACCCCAGGGTCACCATTTGAACAAAATTGGTAAAGGACCATAAGCTTATAGCAACAGCAAAATATTAAACCTCTGGCTCTTGCAGTTTCAGAGATGAAGATTTTTTCAGTTTTTCCCTATACATGTCTATGTAAAACATGTGACCCTTGGGGCGGGGCCAAATGTGACCCCAGGGTCACCATTTGAACAAACTTGGTAAAGGACCATAAGCTTATAATAAATGTAAAATATCAAACCTCTGGCTCTTGTAGTTTCCGAGAAGAAGATTTTTAAAAAAAAAATCCTATATAAGTCTATGAAAAACTGTGACCCTCGGGGCAGGGACAAATTTGACCCTAGGGTCATCATTTGAACAAACTTAGTAGAGGACCTTAAGCTGATGCTACATGTAATAAATGAGAGCTCTGTGCCATGTGGTTCCAGAGAAGAAGATTTTTTTCAGTTTTCCCTATACAAGCCTATGTAAAACTGTGACCCCCGGGTTGGGGCCAAATGTGACCCCAGGGTCACCATTTGAACAAACTTGGTAAAGGAC